>VZRI01010058.1:1136-45482 GCA_013397515.1 Upupa epops
ACAAGATCCAGCAGCGCTCCTCTCCTAGTGGGCTCCTCCACCATTTGCATCAGGAAATTGTCACCAATGCACTGGAGGAACCTCCCGGACTCGGGATGGCTGGCTCAGTAGGTCTTCCAGCGAATATCTGGGTAGTTAAAATCCCCCACAAGAAACAGGGCCTGTAGCTGTGAGGCTGCTGTAGAAGACCTCATCAACTTCCTCATTCTGATCTGGTGGCCTGTAATAGACACCCACAGCAGTGTCACTCATGCCAGCCTGCCCCTCGATCCGCACACACAAACTCTTAGCTCTCTCTCTCTCTCTTCATCTGCCTCTGGACAGAATTCAAGACATTCCAGTTGCTCTCTCATGTACAGAGCAACTCCATCACCTCACCTTGCTGATCTGTCTCTCCTGAAAAGGACATAGCCGTCCATGACTACATTCCAGTCATGCGATTTGTCCCACCAGGTCTCTGGGATTGCCACCAGATCATAATCACCTGACTGGACACAGATTTCTAACTCCTCCTGCTTATTCCCCATGCTGCGTGCATTGGTTTACAAGCACTTCAGGGAGAGAGCTGAGCACTCTGATTTCATCCTAGGACAGCAAGAGGCCACCTGATTTTCATTAAAACCAGAGCTCTGTCCCACTGGTATGCACCCATCAACTATCCCACCCCCTTCAAATCTAATTTAAAGCCCTCTGAATGAGCCCTGCCAATTCCTGCCCCTGAACCCTTTTCTCCTCCTCTGGGATAAACCTCTCCCATGTGGACCTGTAGGATCTGGTGTCTTACAGAACCAGTCGATATCAAAGAACCCAGAGCCCTGCCTGCAACACCAGTCTCGTCGCCAGATATTAATGGATTGAGTCCTTCTATTCCAGCCCATGTCCTCACCCCAATGTGGAAGTGACCAAGAAAATACAATATGTGCCCTAGACTATTTTACCAAATGTCCCAAGGCCCAGTAGTTTTTCTCCATTCCGCTCAGGCTACCGAATACTGCTTACTTCTATATATTTCAACAACTGATGATGAAAGAAGAAAATTGGCTGCAAAATTCACTTGAAAGGTTTCTGTCTTTATTCCAGAATTCTGTGAATGTCCCCCAAAGGGAAAGAGATTGTAATGTATCTAGAGTGGTATCACTTTCCTCATTAGTTGGGGGTAAATGGGGTAGATTTCTAATTGTTAGTAAAGAAAACCCTCCTCCTTCACTTGACATATTGAGACATTCGGCATGGTTGGGTATAACTGCATTGCTTGTATGATAGATCTGTTCTCATCTGCATGAGTAGCTGTCAAGAAAGAAGAAACAAAAAAGTCTCTGTGTTCCTATCAGTTCCCTTGTCAAACCATACAGGAACTAACAAAAGTTTGTACAAGAGCTTTCCACAGTCAGCAGATACATAAGACACAAGAGTAGTTGCTGTATTTTCTCCAAAAGCCTTTCTGCTCTTTGCTAAACTGTTCATGGTATGAATTTACAGTGTGGGGCTATGAGAACTTGAAGCAGTCCCAGGAATAATTAAAGGTCATGGGGACTTTTCACCCCCAACCCTCTCACAGCAAGTGCCTACTCTTGTCACGGGGTCTGCCCCAGGCATCTGACCCTAACACTGTGTCAGGACACTCAAGTACCCATTGTCATAAGGGTGTCCCTCTGTCCTGGAGCTAAAGACTCCGTAGGACACACTCCAGAAGTATGAATTCAATTGAAGCATGCTCAACTCTATAAGACAGGATTACTGGTAAAAGGTAATACCTAACTTACAAGTAAGACAGAATGACTCTTCATATCTTTTGTATAACAAGAATATGTTTTAGTCTCATTGGCCAAATCTCTATGGTTAAATGCTGTTCTATCATGTACCCTAAAATCAACTTAAGGGGTGTCCATAGATACATACACAAAATCAACAGTTGATTAATGAAATCTTATTTAGCCAAACTTCTTAATGCCACTCTTCAGTAACTGAGCAACTCTTGGTAAGCGAGTGATTGGTTCCAGACCCTCACAATGTGGTAGCCATAGTGAAAGCAGGCAGGAGGAAGAGAGAAGAAGGGTATGTATGCAGACATTCTTTTAGATTTTTTTTCTCCAACTTCTTTTTCTCTGTACTATGCCAAATGTCTGCTTTGACCTGTACCTGTGGAGTGTGATTCTATGTTAGTAAGTTTTAGACATTCATATATATCTGATACATTACACTTAGTAAGACTCTAAAGGTTTAGCCTCTGTGTCACAAACATTTTCAAATTTCTCAAACTGAAAAAAAAAAAAGATATAAAAATTTAGAATCACCACTTGAACTTTATGTAAGAGGTGAATCATCTCCTCAGGCACAAAACTACTTGCTACTAAGGATCCAGGGGGGAAAAAAGGAACTAGTAGGGATGCTAATTCTGTTGTTTGTGGTTTTTTTTCCCCTAGAAAAAAAAATAGTTGAGTAAGAAACTCACTCTATTTAATGAACTCTTCCTTCTCTTGTTTCTCTTCTGGAAGGAATTGACTGAGCATTAGAAAACCTCTGCAAATATTCAGAAAAAGGACTGAACTTCTAAGGTTTCCTCCTTTAAACTTACAATATTTGAAGAAGGCTTGTACACAGGCTAGCCCCACAGCAATTATAGATGTTTAGAGGTTGTGTTAGGAGTGCTCTTGGGCATTTATTACCTGATTAATAGTGACTGGATGTGTGCTACCATGACAAACCATGGGGAATGCAAGATAGGTCATATTGTATGAAGTGTTCTGTAACATGTGGAGAAAAGAGTTCTCCTTTCAGGCAAAAAATTTACTTTCCCTTCTGTCATTATTAAGTAACGTGGAAAGAGAAGTGCAAGGACTATTGACTGATACTCTCCAGCCTCATTCAGTATAAAGTTACAGGATACTATATAGTCTAGATCATCATCTAGTCACAGATGTTATAATTCCCATCATGAATCAGATGAAAATTATAACAAAAGATTTTATTGGAATTCATTCAAAGCATAAAGCTCAGATCTGCTGAGAAAAATGAACAAAAAGTATATTAATTCCATGTTGTTTCTCAACATTTTGAGGACAGATTTAATCAAACCCATTCAGTGAAAAACCAATGGCAAGGAGATAGTAAGAAGTTTGTTGATGTGCAGGATAAACACAGAATGTACTCTGCTTCTTAAATGTACAGAAACAATCAAGTGCTAACAGAGTCCCTGCGGAGGAGGAGTTGTAGCCCCATTGACCAGCAAGTATGCTATTATCACTGCTGGTGAGAAGCCATAGTTTTTACACCAGAAGGCCTGAGACAAGGGACTTGTTACCAGACTCAGACTGCTGTGAGAATGTCATGTGCCTTTTTAGCAAATGTCTCCTGTTATGATGTGGAGCATAATAAATACAAAAATATGAATGCATGTTTTCATTTACTTAATAGTAATGTTTTTTTTAAAGACCGCCTATAAAATCATCTGATTTACCTTTGGTGGAGACAAAATGCTGTTATTAACCATTTCACTGACTTATGAGAACACCTTCACAGAATAAAAGTGACAACAATAAATTAACTACTGCTTTAGAAATAGAAATCTTTTTTCCTAGCATCTTTGAAAATGTTTAGCTATAAGAGCTAAAAAATTAGCACTTGGACAGAGCCCTTTTTTGGTTACAGAGGTAAAATTGGCTGCCTAAGTTCCCATTATGCCTTACGAATAGGCAAGAGACTACAGTATGCTCAGTACAATGAAGCCAGGGAGGAAAAATACTACACAAGATGATTGATGTAATTCAGAATGTTTGATCAGTAACAGAGGTGTAGAAGGAAATTGAGACAATAAGAAATGAATTAAGTTATTCACAAATGTGAAAAACCTGTTGTGTTTTCTAAATTAAAAGCTAGTAGCCTTGAAACAACAAAGAAAGATGAAAAATTAGGCAGGATATTCACAGAAGGAGATCGGTATTGAGATGTATAAAACCTAAATGCAACACAACTCTGGATTTTTTAATCAAGGTTTCCCTCTCTCTTCTGTTCTGTGTGTGATGCCCTTTAAAAAACAATTTCTGAAGAAATATTTCATGAAAGACATCAAACATATAAGTAATAAGACTTGCCAGGAAAAGAAATGAAGATGAGACAGGGACAAGTTTGAATCTCATTAGAATTCCTGCCTGGGAGGTTATTGTTAACCTATTTTCCCTCTCCTTTCAGAAGCCATTATTTGTGTCAGTTACAAGAAAGGAAAGGAATGAGAGAGGGAAACACAGTGAAGGTCTTTTTAACCTTTAAATAGCACCTAAGGTGTATATAAGTAGTTTGTCTTGTGGGTGATATTGATGCTATAATAATCTTTGTCTGGAGATAAAGGTGAAAAATTAGTGAGCAAAATTTTGTGAAGTGAGTAATATTATTTGTATATCCAAACCAGCTAATCTCCATGCAAAGCACATAAGTAATCTTCAACAAAGACTTTTATACACTCATTTCTCGCACAGACTCTGGTTTTGCCTTTCACTATATGCTAATTGAAATAATTTGTCACTGAAAAACTAGGTCTTTAGAAAAGTGATAAGGATTACAGAACTTCCCCCTCAGACACAATCTTCTAGATTCTCGTTTTTAACACCACCTGTGGAATTAATATGTCAAATGCATAAAGATTACACTAGATACTAGGTTGTGTTTCTACTTTTTTTAGTAGTTTGTACAGTTACATTTTGACTCCTTATCATCTATTCCCACAGGAGAAATTCCAAATGAATCCTATAAACCATGGGTTTTATACAGTGTTTTCATTTTGATAAAGAACATAAGAAAAAACTCAAACTTTATTTTCATTCCATGGATGTACAGAAGAAATAAAATAAGATGTATCTCAACTATCATAAAGCATTCTTCCTCAGCCATATATATATATGCTTTACTTACGCAAGATTCTTGCTATTTTGGAGCAAGAAGGAAAGAAGTAGAAAAGAATGTGGTCTAATTTCTCTGAAAATCCTCAGAACTCTAAGAATTAAAGACTGTGTTAGCTTCCTCAATATTGATTTTATATTCTGTTATACATATCTTTTACTCTCAGTAGGAGTACTCTTGCAAATTACTGCTGTAGCAAGCAAGGCCATAGAGATAAAGGTTCTTGATAGAAAACCTAGGTATAAACCTTCTTAACATAAATAGACCATAATTTGTTGCAGTAAGGGGAATTTCTTCTTTCAGGGGTAATAACCTTGTTCCCTTCTTGGACTACTTCTCACCATATTTGTGAAAGAATATTCAAGGGTCAGTATAAGTTAAAACTCGTTATTCAATTGTTGCAAGTCTGACTGTGTACCAAAGTACTACTAATTCGTCAGATCTCTAAAGATGCTGATTCTAACAACCGATCTGCCAATTTTCGAAGTATCTTGGCAATTCATAGTAATGCACATGTAACATTTGCATTTGCTACTGTCAGATTTTGATATCTAATAAGCACAGCTTAAATGACATTATCAATTACAATGTCACCTTCATCAACAGCAAATTTCATTATGTTTTTCTGCTATGGAAAGAACAATTTGATGATAAGTATTTTAAATTGAAGGAAATGGTGATGTTTTTCTGATCTAAAGTTTCTAAGCCTACAGCCTGCAGGCACTCTCACTGCAGCTTTTTGTGTCTGTGTGACGTTTATTATACATTTTTTTCCCATCTAAGTTGTCTTTCTGAAGCAGTACGATTCCAGAGAAACATATTTTTCTGCTATCATGGCTCTCAGACATGAAATGTCCTTTGGAGTAGCTAAAAAAAAAAGAAAATACTTGCTGCCTAGCAAACTGTAAAAGAAAGGTTAGGATGTCAACAGAAGAGTCATGGGATTACTTCAGTAAATACTCGCTTTTACTCTGATAGTTATACACTTTTAGAAGGCAAATTAGTTACAGTCTGGTCTGTCTGAAATGTAATCAAATCTGGAAAAAGAAGAACATAGTCTATGCTCTTGATATGCAATAAAGCTGGAGATAGTACTCAAAAAGTAATGGGGAGGAAAAAATTGCTGAATTTTCAGCCCTGTCACGGTAAATTTCAATCCAATATCATTTCCTGTTGTTTACTTCACATAAGCTAATATTTACAAGACAGAGACTTTTAGCTTCTAGTTGAACATCATGACCAGAAAATGTACTTGGAGGCATGACCAAGACTACCGTGGACAGAGTGGTAATGATGTCAAGTAGGAAGTTTGTGGGTTTTGCTTTTTTTTGAGCGCGTCTACACCAGAGTAAATACAGCATAAATAGATGTATTAGCAATAAATGAGTCAGCATACATGTTGGTAACACTGTAATCATGGAATCATGAACATTAATGAAACCTAACTACCCAAGTAATTCCTCAGCTTCTCAGTTGGTTACGGCAGCTACTTGTAAAATCTAGCAAAGTCCACCAGATCTAGAATGAATGTAGCTACATTATAATAATCTGAGTCTTGGCTCCCATATTTAGTACCATGCAGGCAGCACAGGAAGTAAATAACCAGAGATCTATGTGTGGTTGCAGGGCCATGATTTCTTTGCATCCACGGAGACACAGTGGGATAGCTTTCATGATTGGAACACTGACATGGATGTCTGTGTGTGTTCTAGGAAAGACAAACCAGCAGTGTGAGGTGATGGAGATGCTTTTTATATAGAAGAGCTAGTGCTCTTTTTATGAAAGAGGAACTGGAATGTATCAAGCTCTGCCTAGATATGGGTTAACAATCAGTTGAGAGCTTAGGTTAGTGGACAATTTAGTCAAAATAGAACCAAGAAGATACAGGTTGCTGATTTGCAGGTTACATGCCATACAAAATCAATATTCTGAGTTAAAATATGGAGTATATCACATTATTTTCACTGATGGTAAATAAATATATCTACTACTAGTTTTACTAAGGGCAAGTCCTGACCAACTAACCTAGTGGTGTGACCAGATCAGCAGAAAACAGGAGGGCAAGATCTAGTCTATACTTCTATAATGCCTTTGACTTCCTGGTAGCAACTATAAACACCAAGTGTTACCAATTGCAGAAGCAGACACTGCCTGCTGTAGACTTGCTATTAACTTGAGAAAATGCAATCACTCATTCGTGATTTCGTTCATAATTTCGTTCTCTTTAAATTTGAGATATTCAAATTTGATGGGCAGACTGATTGGTGGATAAGATGTTGTCTGAGTGGTCACATCCAGAAAGCAGTGATCAACAGTTCAATGCCTGGACAGAGATCTCTGACAAGTGGTATCCCTCAGGTATCTATATCCAGACCAGTGCTGTTTAGTATATTCATCGATAACATCTGGGAGTCAAATGTACCCGCAGCAAGCTTGCAGAAGACACCAAGCTACATAGTGCAACTGACAAGTCTGAGGGTTGCGATACCATCTAGAGGAACCTGGACAAGCTGGAGCAGAGACCCTGTGTAAAACCTCATGAGTCCAAGGTCCCACACTTGGGTCAGGGCAATCCTCAACATCAGAACTGTCTGTGTGATGATGTGACTGAAAGCAGCCCCGAGGAGAAGGGCCTGGTGGTGGTGGTTAATAAAAAACTGGACATGAGCCAGCAATGTGCTCTTGCAGAACAGAAAGCCAACTGTATCCTGTCAAATGCATCAGAAGATGTGTGACCATCAGAATAAGGAAGGGGATTTTGCCTTTCTACTCCACTCTGGTTAGACCTCCCCTGGAGTGCTGCATCCAGCTCTGGAGTCCTCAGTACAGTAAAGACAGACCTGTTGCAATACGTCCATAGGAACACTACAGACATGACCGGAGTACTGGAGCATTTCTATGAAGACAGGCTGAGAGAGTTGGGGTTGGTCAGACTGGAGAAGAGAAAGATCCAGAAAGGTGGTAGCCTTTCAATATTTGAAGGTGGCTCATAAGAAAGAGACAGATTTTTTAGCTGGGCCTGTAGTTGTAGTCAAGTGTAACGGTTTTAAATTATAAGAGAGTGGTGACAAATAGACAGATTGCCCAGAGAGGTGTTAGATGCTCCATCCCTGAAAACATTCAAAATCAAGTTAGATGGGTCTCTAAGAACCTAATGTAGTTGAAGATGCACCTGCTTAGTGCAGTGGGCTTGAACTAGGCCTTTAAAGGTCTCTTCCAACCCAGCCCATTCTAAGTTTCTTTGAATAATCAACTTGTAGATTCATAAAAAATAAATTCTAATCTTGACATGCATGTAAAATGTTCTGTAGAAGCTGAGATAATGCAAAAAGAGGAGTTTATAACTCCTATTGCAACTATACCTCATTGAAAACTTCTGAATTTAACTATTGTTAAGATATTGGTCTGTTCCTTTTTTTTCTTATTTTGAAAGCCATTCAGAACAGAAAAATCATACAAAGCTACCTAGAGGATTCTCTTATGCAAAACACATCTCAAAGATAGTCAAAGCAACATACATATTCAAGATAAATCCATTCTAAAGTTCCACTTTTTTTTAGTGTGTGAGTTTCTTTACTTTTAATCTAGTTGAAAAAATTACTTAGTTTCTGAAGTTTTTGGATGTTAAGTTAGTCAAGTCATGTTCAGGATGGATTAGTGTTGTGTTACTCGCTAAATAAAGAAAAAATTACTTATTTCCTTAAGAAGTGGAAGGATTTCTAGCAAAGATAAAACGTGAAACTATCATAGATCAAATAAGCTGAAGCAAAGGATAACAGCATTATTTTTTTCTATACATCACTGAGGAATAGAATTCCATGCAGAAGTTTAATTACTATTACTATGAAAAAACAAAGTAAGCTGAGAAGCTTTGGTACCAAAAAAGCTGTGATTTGTGGAGTATTTGTCCTGTGTTTATTAATTATACAATTCAAGTGTATGTTTCTTAATTGACATGGAGGTCATACACACAGTGTCTTGCTTTTGCCCATACACAGTTAAAAAGCAAAAGCAATTTGACCATATTAGGCTAATTTTGCTAGACAGATTCAGTTCATGCTTCAGCTGTCAGAACAACTGCTCCCATCACACTGTTACAGATTTTGACATTCCTTTGAGCAACTGAAATATCACAGATTCAAGGTAGGCTAGATAGTGGTGGGGCTTTATTCTGAGTGATTTTTACACATAAGTTTAACTTAACAAAATACTTGTACAGAAGATTTTTCAGTTTCTCCCAAACATAGAAATGTTTGGACTACTGTTGCACAACAGAGGATGGGTAAGAATGAAGAGAAACTGCTAAGCAATCTAATAAATTGCATTAACTATGTATCTTTGAGCAACTCTCCTGTATTTTAACCAACATGCCATTAAGACAAAGATGACTTCTGCCTTTACAGAAACACAATGAATTATCTTAACCAGATCTCATCTTGTCAGAGAAAAATAAACAGAATGTAGTAGGATTGCTTGTATGCTGTTCCACTATACAGCACATTTACTGCCTGTGAGAAGGAGAGGAGCATAGAATTGATGTTTCATAAATTCCCTGCTTCAGTCTATAAAAATTAATGGCTTTGCTATGGAAGCAGTGTTGGTAAGAAAACTTGCCTTGTAGGAGTCACAGTTAGTCTGGCAGAATTTGCAAGTTGTATCATGAATTAAATAAGTCATATGACAGCTATTTTTCAAAACTTTATCTCAAGATATTCAGCTTGTGCTAATAACCATGCTGATACTGTCTTTCTTTATTTCTTTCCCAGCCTCATTGTCCTATTTAAAATCTCCAACCTTCAAAGATTTTGCACTGTTGCTGCTGCTCACCCATTCTTAACCTTAATTACACTGTAGCTGCTCAAGTGATGCTGCTGTAATCTGTCTGGAAAGCTGCTATCATTTTGCATGCAGCTTCTTCAGATGAAGATTGCATGTGTACATGCATTGGGAGCATGTGAATTTAGACTTAATCACGTTCCATGTACCATTCATTACATGTAAGTCCAACAATTTGTATTAAATAATAATTAGTTTTTTAGAAAGGAATAATTATTTGTTGAGTGTGATCTATAAAAAGCCAATATGTTACCCAAAAGAGAACTAGAAAAATTTCCTATAGGTTATCATTCTGCTTATGTAATACATGCAGGTAGCTATAGGCACTCTTTTGGTATTAACTGCTATGAGTTTTCTCCACAAAAAGTGAGTTGGGCTTTGCTATGGAAGTTCAATTTTTTCTTTCTTCCAGTGCACCAAATTATAGAACTTACCTATTCATATTATTTCAAACTTAATTGTTTTCAAATTTGATTCCTGATCAGTGTCAGAGCAGAATGTTCAAATCACACAGCAAGTGTTATCTTAACTGTACCTATTGGCTTCCAATGTCTACATTGCCTGTAGGCAAAAGGATTTTTGCATTTTATATGAATATGTAATAAAAAGGAAAGCCTCCCAGTTGATAAAACCCTACTTTTTGGCACATGTCTGACAGCAAGAGCAGGCATAACCATTTTTATTACATTAAAAAAAGACTCAAACTTTCTTACATTACTTTTACATCTCCTTCAAGAAATTCAAGTATTAAACATTATCTCTTAGACTAATTTTCAAAAACATAGTAGTCCTTTCCAGTATTCTGCTGTAAATATGAGGTTACACAAGACTGTCTTAAATAATGATTTTTCAGGTAATAATCTATATTTTTATTCTTTTCTACAGACATAAATTCAAATAATATGCCAAACAGCTTCCATGCAGTAAAATTTGTTAAAGTGCTCAGTTTGTTTGGATTTTTTTCAGTTGTGCTTAAACAGAGGAAGATATTTCACTTCTGTGTATATGGAATAGCTTTTCCAGAAAACTATCTGTAAAAATCTTGAATTTATAAATTTAAATTAATAGACTTCCTATTCACATTAAGTCTTCATCAGTATGTATCTCAGCAAACTAAACATCAATGAGTTTATACTTATCATACTAGATTTTTATCATTTAGTGTTCTGTGAAGTGTAAGTAAACTATGGAAAATTCAGCTAAAATAATAATTATCAGTTAAAAATATTGACCAATGTGAAGAAAAGGTTATAAAGACTATAAGTCCTATTTAACTATCCCTTAGAAAGGAAGAAAAGTCATTCAAGAAAAGAAATAAATCAGGTCTTCCCCATAAATGTCATATTTGGAAAACTGTATTGAGGCCATTGATTAACTTACCTGTACCAAGCCCACTGCTAAACCCTGTACCTAAGCTCCATATCTACACAACTGTTAAATACATCCAGGGATGATAATTCAACCTCTTTCCAACAGGGAAGCCTGTCCCAATGCCTGATGACACTTCCAATAAGGAAGTTTTTCACAGTGTTCAACCTAAACTTCCCCTAGCCCAACTTGAGGCCATTTCCTCTTGTCCTGTCACTTGTTACTTTGGAGAAAAGACTAACACCTACCTCTTTCCAGGCAATTTTGGAGAGTGAAAAGATCTTCCCTGAGCCTCCTCCTCTTCAGACTAAATAGTCTTGTTTCCCTCAGCTGCTCCTCATAAAGTTTGTTCTCCAGATACTTCACCAAATTTGGCCCTGCTCCAGCATCTACTTTGGACCTGCTCCAAATACTCGATGTTGTTCTTATACTGAGGTGCCCAAAACTGAACACTGAATTTGAGCTGTGGTCTCACCAGTGCCAAGTACAGGGCTACAATCACTTCCCTATTCCTGCTGACTACACTGTTTCAGTTACAAGACAGGATGCCACTGGCCTTCTTGGCCACCTGTGCACACCGCTAGATCATGTTTAGCTGTTTATCAATCAATACTCTCTGGTCTCTTTCTTTTGCCAGCCACTCTCCCTCAGGCCCGTAGCATTGCATTGGGTTGTTGTGACCGAAGTGCAGGATGTTATTGCAGATCTTACTGTTGACCTTGTCTCATAATCATTGTTTGTTTTCTAAATATCAGATGGATTCCTCCATTTTGGCATTTGATTACCTTTGTTGCCCATATTTTAAAAAATATGAATCAATTCCTTTCAAATGAGGGATACGTTATGTTACTATTCCATGTAGTTGTCAAAACATTTGAAATTCACATTGAATTTCCATTATGTTGAGTTTATACTATGAAATCTCTCTCTTGCAATAATCTTAGAATTCTATTCTAGACCAGTAGACTTCTATTAATTTAAGGGAAAGACATGTAATTATTCACGTGGAATAAATCTCACATCCCATACGACTAGTAAGATTAAAAAAATAGACTGTAGTTATTCTTTTGCATAGGTGGAATACAGTGTTGCTTCATTGTTCTCTCTCTTCAAAAGCTGAGAAAGGATTTGTGTTACTAAAGAAAAAGGAATTGCCTGAGTATGACTAAATACATTTTTTCCAGGAAGTAAACCAGTATTTCCAAATGGATAGTAATATTTTTTGTAAAATTATTATAAATGTGGTTTTTTTTCTGAGAAGAATTAGGGTGAAAAGAAAGATGAAAGATTGTTGTCAACTTGAAACAAGAGAAAAAGCATACTCATGAAAATGTTGTCTCTGGGAATTATTTGATTCTACTGTAGAAATGCCTGCATGAAACTTTCTTTTATTTTATCCATGTACCCTAAAGAAATCTCATAAATATGGGTAACTTTTTCTAATATATCCCAAATAAAATCATAATGAAAACAGCCTGCTAGGAAGACAGATTGTGGTTCTGAAAAGCAATAACTTCAGTTTGTATAATCAAAACACCTGCATCAAACATGTTGAAATTAGAAATATGCTAATAATGCTGTCTTGAAAGCCCGGATTTGGGTAGACGACTAAATTGAGAGACAACTTAAATTTCTAATGGAGTCTTTTGCAAAGGAGTACATGTCTGGCTTGTTTCATTCTGAGTATCAGCAGCATCATTTTCACTGTTTAAAATCTGCTTATGGTTCTTCACTTGCATCAGCAAGTGAGGAAATTGAATAGACATGATGATGACAAATTTGCTTAAGACAGTGTCTTTACATTCATGGAATTAAAAAGTAATTTAGTCTGGAATGAAAAGCACACCTGGTGATTAAAAATATCCTCATTTTTTCCAAAGTAAGCAGAACCAGCAAAAAAATCTAATCTACAAATGTTGGTGAAATATCACCATTTTCTCCTGTAAGAAAAGAGGCTTTATTTTCATTTAAATCTGCATGTTGAACACACAAAAATTAATTCCTAAAAAAACCAAACTAAGATATAATCACATTTCTCAGTCAAGTCTGTTACAAATAATTAATTTGTTTTCCTTCTTCTTAATTTTCTGGCTTGATATATTTTATTCCCAAATGCTAGATTGCAAATACATTTTAACTACCAAGATGATGCTGTTTCTGTGGTACCAGTATATATTGGTGACTGACCTGTTGGAGAACGGTGTAGGACAAAGGGACCTGGGGATCCTAGTCACAGCAGGATGACTGTGAGCCACCAGTGTGCTCTTGTAGCCAACAGGGCCAGCAGCACCTGGGGGGAGGGGGGTGCTGACACAATAGGGGGATGGTTAGCATATCAAGATCTCAAGGGATGTTCTTCTCACCCTCTACTCTGCACTAGTGAGACCACATCTGAAGTACTGTGTCCAGTTCTGGGTCTCAGTTCAAGAGGGACAGAGAGCTGCTGGAGGGTGTCCAACGTAGAGCAACAAAGATGATGAAGGAGATAGAGGAAAGGCTGAGGGAGCTGGGTCTCTTGAGCTTGGAGAAGAGAAGGCTGAGGGGTGACCTCATTAACTTCTATAAATATCTGAGGGGTGGGGTGTCAGTAGGATGGAGCCAGGCTCTTCTCAGGGTCATCCAATGATAGGAGAAGGGGTAACAGGTGTAAGATGGAACATAGGAGGTTCCACATAAATACAAGAAACTTCATGGTGAAGGTGACAGGGTGCCCAGAGGGGCTGTGGTGTCTCCTTCTCTGGAGATGTTCAAGACCCGCCTAGACACATTCTTGTGCAACTTGGTCTAGGTCATCCTGATCTTCGAGGGAGATTGGACTAGATTATCTTTTGAGGTCCCTTCCAATCTCTAATGATTCTGTGATTCTTTGTATTTGCTACTGGGTACAAGCAATAGGCACAAAGCAATGACAGAGTACAGTCAAGCTTCATTAGCAGCATTATGTTTGGCTCTTTATCTAAAAATAGTCGCATAATGTGATCACATTGGTTAATCCTGTTGATCAGATCTGAGATATTAACCATGTAAATTAGTTAATATATTAATGGTCCAAAACAAAATAACAAGGAAGTTTCAAAACTACTTATAAAGTCAGAGGCAAAATCAAAGACTGGTTTGATCTGGGGGGAAAGCTAGGTAACATTTAATTCACAGGACATGAAAGCCCAACACAAAGACATACAGCGATTAATCACATGTTCTTACATAATTGGACTGAGCTACTACCTCCACACCTTCATGGGGAAAAAAAAACTTCCATTTTCTTTTGGGAACATGACATCCATCTTTCAGACTGCATCCACTCCTCTGTGCCAACAGTTTCCTTAAGGGACAGTTTCTTGTTCCATGTGCTTCCAAGCCAGTCCTCTCTTCCAGTGTGATGATTCCTACAGGCCATAGACAGGAGACTCTCCATTAGATTGCAGGCAAAACCTTTCTTCCACTGATCTTTGAGATTCCAAATTCCCACTCTCTCTCTATTCAGCATATTCCAAAAGGCAAAATGGTTGCTATGCTCAGCTCCAGTAATACGTGCTTCTTCCCTGAACACAGATAATATTTACTCCCAAAGAGTAACAGGAAACAGGAAGCTTCAAGCTAGTTGCACTGGTTTGCAGAGGCATTTACTCATCTTGGAATTCCAAGCTACTTACCACAAGTTGTCACAGTCATTCCCCAAACCCTCAGGGCAAAACCCACCAAATTCAAGTTACAACACAGGAGTATGAGGTAAAAAATTGCAACCAGTTTACACAATAAGGTGCTGTAAAAAACATAAAAAATGTTACTCTGAAATCATGACTTAAAAAGCTTGTTTCTGTAATTATCTAGATAGTTATAAATGGAAGGAAGAAGATGCCAGATTTTCCATCATTACACAGCTGGAATTGCATATTGAGCTAATAAAACCTCTAACTGGGAACTACCCAGAGGTGTAGGACCTGCAGTAGTTGAGGAGATAAGGTTGTGTACATGAAAGGTTGTAAAATGTGTGAAGGTTTATACCTGTGTAAATACATGGAGATGTATACTTGGCTTTGACCATGATAGTCTGGTATGTAGGACAAAAGCTACTTTGAAGGTATAGTACTGACTGAGAAAATGTAGCTTATGTTTGCACAGTATACTTAGATGAGATCTGAAGTTTATGGGAGACCCTTCCTATCAATGTCAACACATGATGAGTTAAATAAAGACTGATCTCTGTAGTCCTTTGAACTGTTCTTTCTCTGGATATATTTTTTATTTCTATACTCCTGCCTGCTGTCTATACCCCTGCCTGTCTCAGCTAAGGAGGTGCAAGAGAAAGCCACAAATCACCATAAAAATCTGAGAAAATATTCAAACACCTTGTGCCCATTGAACCCTTTTGAGTTCCTGTCCATGTGCACAAAATTCTAAAAACAGTATATGAACAATGAGAGCTGAGAAAGCATGCACTGCAGGTGTTCTGAAAAGCTACTTTAATAAATGCTTTTGTTGCAGTACTAAAAGACAATTTTGCTGAATGTCATTTCCTACAAGTAAGCATCAGTGTTTGGTCTTCTCAAGAACCTGAATTTCTTCTTCCCTTAAAAATTATTTTGATTGACATTGTGACTAGTATATAGGGAAATTGTACAATATTTCAAAACCAAAATAAACTGACATTCACACTGCAAGCTTTAGAAATGTAATATTTCTGTCACAAGTATAAAGCAACTAGGACATATACTATTCTATTTGTCTCCCACTACCATCTTCAAGTAGAAAATTAAATTTTATTTGGTGTGACTATTTCTTCATTCAAAGAATTAAAGTTCTGAAGCTCATACATTGCACTCTGTATTTGTCTTGAAACCCTTTTTCCTTGGTGCCCCAAACTTTGGGATTAATAGTCCCATGCCCTACTGACTGAGCCACTGGTAGGTTGGCTAGTCCCAAGACATACTATTCTTAATTAGAAAAAAATTGAGATACAAGACAAAAGACAGGGAAGGCACACTCACCTCTTATGGTCACGGGGAAAAGACAGCCTCAACTTGGGGGAAACAAAATAAAATGTAATTTAAACAACAAAACCCATCACTAATTACAGAGAACAATACAATTGGTTCTTAACTGAAACTTCCTAGACCCAACTCTGTTACCTCCTTTCCCTCAAAAGGAAGACCTTTCACAGTCCTTTCTTGTGGCAACATGTCTCCTACAGGAGATAGTCCTTCAAGAACTTCTCTGATTGGCACGGGGTACTTCTGTGGGCTGCACTTCCTCCGGCAGTGGTGTGATGTTCCTCCTCACCAAAGTTGGTGACCATATAGCTTCTTTTGTCTTCCCTAATACAAGACAGCAGCTTCTCCAAGAAGTGCCCAAAACAAACATGAAATAGGAAACTTGCCCTGTGATCTTTTCCCTTCACAAAATGTGTTTATTCACATAAAATGAGAGCTGATAAACTTCTCAAGCTGGCACAGGTGGGTGAATACCAAAAGCAGGGAAGAGATTTTATTTTTCTGAAACTTCTTAGCCTGTACCAAAACTTCAATTTCCTTAATGACTGCTGGAAATACGACACAGCAGAGAGAGAACAGTCCCATAGGTTCTTGGAGTGTGTGGAAGAGAACTTCCTAACCCAGCTGGTGAGAGAGCTAGCCAAGGAAAGTGCCCTCTTGGACGTGCTGCTTGTGAACAGGGAGGACACTGTGGGGGAAATAAGGCTGTAGGACAACTAGGGCACAGTGACCATGAGATTTTCAATCCTTGGAGAAACAAGGAGAGGGGTTAGTAAAACTGTGACCTTAAAGTTCCATAGGGCAAACTTTGACCTGTTCTGGAGGCCTGGTTGAGCAGGGAGCTTTGAGGCTACTCTGAAAGATAGAGAAATCCAGGAAGGTTGAGTACACTTCAAGAGCAAAGTCTTAAAGGCACAGCAACAGGCTGTCCTCATGTGCCAAAGAATGGGCTGGTGGGGAAGATGACCAGCCTGGTTGAGCAGGGAGCTTTTGCAAGAACTCGGGAAAAAAAAAAAAAGAGGTGTATCACCTTTGGAAAGAGGGGCAAGTGACTCAGGAAGCATTTAAGGAGAATGTAAAGTCATGTACAAAGTGAATTAGAGAAGCAAAAGCTCAGTTGGAACTTAATCTAGCCAAATCTGTTAAGAATAATAAAAAGTACTTTTATAAAGGCATTAATGACAAAAGGAGAGCCAGGGCATATGTCCACTCCTTATTGCATGAAGGGAATAACACGGTAACTGAAGACAGGGAAAAGGCTGAGGTACTTAACACATTCTTTGCTTTAGTCTTTAACAAAAAGTTTGGCCATCCGCAGGATAACTGGGCTCCTGAGCTGGTATACAGGGAAGCAGGGAGTAGAATATCCCTCCTGTAATCCAGGAGGAAGTAGTTAGTGACCTGCTGTGCCACTCAGATCCTAACAAGTCTATGAGTACGGAAGGGATTCATCCCAGGGTGCTTAAGTAGATGGTGCAAGGCCACTCTCCATTATTTTTCATCAGTCCTGGATAACTGGGGAGGTCCCAGATGTCCACAAGGCCCATCCAGCACGGATATAGGAAAGGAGGGACTTGCACCCCCAACGTGATCTCATTCTACAACTGGGTGAGCCACCAGGTGGATGAGTGGATGTCTATGGACATGGTCTACCTAGACTTCAGCAAAGCTTTCAACAGGGTCTCCCACAGCATCCTCCTGGAAAAGCTGGTAGCCCATGGCTTGGATGAGTGCACCCTCTGCTGGGTTAAAAACTGGCTGGATGACTGGGCACAGGGAGTGGTTCTGAATGGTGCCCCATCTAGCTGGTGCCCAGTGATCAGTGGTGACCCCCAGGGATCAGTGCTGGGCCCAGTCCTATTCAACATCTTTATGGATGACCTGGATGAGGGGATAGAATCTCCTCTTAGTAAATTTGTGGTTGACACCAATTTGGGGAGGAGTATTGATCTGCTGGAGGGGAGGAGGATGCTGCATATAGATCTGGACAGGGGTCACTGGGAAGAGGCCATCAGGATGAGGTTGAACAAGGCCAAGTGCAGGGTCCTACATTTTGGCCACAATAACCCCCAGCAGAGCTACAGATTGGGGGTTATTGTGGCTGCAGAGCAGCCTGGTGGAGAGGGACCTGGGAGTACTGGTTGACAATTGGCTAAATATGAGCCAGTAGTGTGCTCAGGTGGCATGAAAGGTCAATGGCATTGTGGCTTGTATCAGGAATAGTGTAGCCAGTAGGACTAGGAAGTAATTATCCCTCTGTACTTGGCACTTGTAAGACCTCACCTCAAGTACTGTGGGCCCCTGACTTCAAGAAAAATATTGGTGAACTGAAGCAGGTCCAGAGGAGAGCAATAAGGCTGGTGAAGGGACTAGAGGGAAAGTCTTATGAAGAGAGACTGAGGGAGCCTGAAAAAGAGGAGACTCAGAAGGGACCTTATTGCTCTCTATAACTACCTGAAGGGAAGTTATAGACAGGTGAGGGACAGACTCTTCTCCCAAGCAACTAGTTATAGGAAGAGAGGGCATGGCATGAAGCTGTGCCAGGGAACATTTAGGTTAAATGTTAGGAAGCACTTCCTCATGGAAGGGGTGGTTAGACATTGGAGTGGACTACCCAGAGAAATGGTGGAGTCCCCATCTTTGAGACGTTTAAGAAAAGACTGGATGTGGTGCTTAGTGCCATGGTCTAGCTGATATGGTGTTGTTAGGTCATAGTCTGGGCTTGATGATCACAGAGGTCTTTTCCAGTGTCAATAATTCTGTGTGCAAAACCTCTCCAGGCTCAAACTACAAGTGGTTATTGCAAGGTGGGTATTAGTGACTCTAGATAGTGATAGCTAACTTACTTCAACTGGAAAACAGACAAAGACAATCTGCATTTACCATAGTAACTTATTACAGACGTCTGTTTGGAAAGAAAAATAATTAACATGGTCTAAACTGAAAGGAGAAGTTAAATATACTATACCTATGTAACTAAAAACTCTGTAAGCAAAAGCAAAAATATTTTCTCTCATTCATGTTACTATTTATGCTATTTGAGAACAGATACTTTGACAAGTATAGCAGTGATTAAAATAAATTCTGATTTACTAGGCTGACCTTTCTTTGAATTTATTTTTAAGGCATTTTTCTTGTTTTGGCATAAATTTTCATTTACTCTTGAGAGTGCAGTAGATGATGACATTTCTGTTTTTAGTAAAGCCTAAACTTTTCATTGATCTCTATGATTTTTTATTTCCTAAGTTATTCAAGTAATATTAAAATAAACCTCATGACTGTTCTTGAGATTGTATAATTATTTGTTTTTATCAACTATATATGTATGGAAAAGACTGAAACAGCACTGGAACAGGCTGCCTCAAGAGATATTGCAGAGTTTGCCTCTCTAGAGGCATTCAAAACACCTAGTCATGGTCCTGTGCAAAACGATCTAAAAGCCACTGCAGAAGCTGGTATGGACCAAATGATCCTTTACACCTTAAGCACCCTTACAACACCTACTATTCTGTGAGTCTGTGACTGTATATACAGATTGACAGTCTCTTTAGAGTAGAGATTAACAGTCTTTCTATTTTACTGAACAATGAAGAAACCAGCCATCTGGTTGTAGCTGAAATAGTTTTTCCAGCCATATTTTTAAATAATCATTTCACCCTCATGGAATATAACTACAATTAAAGATGAAAACTATTTTTATAATTGTGCAGTTTGTTATGAACAATGTCAATATTTTTACTTGGAGACAATAACCCACATTAGTAGGAAAAGCACATCATTTACTACAGTCCTTTGTATGCGCATTGGTGTAAACTAATACAGATTTTTGCTTTCACATTTTTGGGTTCACCCTGTTTTCTCTGTCTACAGTGAAGTGCATAAATAATGTCATGTATTCCCGTGCAGACCTTGCTAACTCTACATGGCAAAGAAAGTTATGGAACCAGAGGAGTCCTTGTGGTGTCTCTTCATTGTAATACCTTTTACAAACTTTCAGAAGAGTAAGGAATAGTGCTGTGCAATAATTTATTGCAGGATAGTAGCTTTGTTCTGCTGGTGCATTTATCAGGTCTGTTCATTGCTACAGTGAGTAGGCACTTTCTTCTTAAAAGTGGTTACAGTCTTCAATCATTTTGCAGAAATTAAAGTCTCTGAAAAAATGTGTTCTACTCCAGATAAAATTACAAGAACACAAGCTGTTCAGCAGGGGACACAAAAGTCAACCAACCATCAATAGAAAAATATCACTTACTATACTTACTGTCAATAACATAGCAGGAAATAAGGAATAAAGTGAGAGAAAGCCAAAACGCAAAAGCAGCACAATTTCACCATAATCCAAATTTTAAGTGGCTGTGATGCAGTCAGATATAATATTGATCTGACTGATGTAGGCAAAACTGGGTAACTTTAAATGTAATTGTTGATGAATATGCAGTTCTTAATAACTTGCCCTGTTTGCTGGTCTTTGAGAAGATTTCAGGCACTAAGCCATGTTTGATTGAAAGGTACACACTGAGCTCACTGAGATGGAAGCAGAGAAAAATACATGACTTGCTGTTGAACTGGAATTGATATTGAAGAGAATTAGCCAAAGAAGAAACAATGTCTGGTATCAAATGTGCTCTCCTTCCATGAAGGTCTTCTGACAAACTGCCTTTGACAGTATAGATTCTGTAAAAAGATGTGATACATGAGTTTGTTGTCCCTGGGCCAAAACAGCAGGGCTGCTCTCAGGACTAATGGTTTGCATTATTTCTTTCATAGTTGTAATTTTTCAGACATTGTATTACAGGTAGCAAGATGTCCTGAATATTTTCTTTGCAGTTTACTTCTCCTTTATTTGAGGTAAATTCTTTCAAACAGGGCATGAAGACTGCTCTTAACTGGAGAAAGAGTTGCAAGGAGAGTGACACTAATGATCTGGATCATTACCTCACATCTCATCAGATTTCTAGCTGTTCTCAATACAACAGGCTGCAACTACAAACTGATCTCTTTAGGTGGAAGACAAAGTCCCATATGATTCATTGTCTTCTGCCTCCAATTTAGATAACAATTTGGTAGTTGACTATAAACTAGACTCCTTACATTCTTCTATATGAAAATGTGTAAAAATCTTCAGAGTTTGTGTTAAGATTTCTACTGCTAAGTGAGCTAGCACTTGCCATCATTAACTAATACTAAAGATGACACGGACAATTATTTTAGTGTCTATACCTTCAGATATTTTAAGTAATCCAAATGAGCACTATGTTGCTATTCTTTTTAGAAGTGGGAGGGGTGTGGTGTAAAAGGATGATGTTTTGGAAGACTTTTTTTCCTCCTTTCCTTAAGTTTCAGAGTCTGCTTGAGCACTGATGTACACTATTGAGAAATGGCTCACTTGAGTCCCAGAAAGATGGTCCTGACAAGTTTTCTCCCTAGCTGGAGCAATGAAGATGAGTCTTACAGTGTATCACACAAATTACAGACATGATCTCATCCTTAGCTCCAGCTTGAGCACAGATTGCTGTGCCCAAAGTCAGTTTTTGCAAATACCTCAGAATGGAAGTATTGGCCTAAACAGGTATTACACATAACTCCAGTTATGGAAGCTCCTTTCCTCTTTTGTATGTCTTCTTATGGATGATGTTTAGTCTTCTGTTCAATCTAATGAAAAAATGAATCTGAAGAGCTTTAAGTAACAAAAACATAGAACACCAGTTACTGTTGTGATTTGTGTTGAGCAAATACCTGGCATGTTATAAAACCAGAACATTTGAGATTAATTCTTCTATTTTCATTCATTTACCCTCTAATGTAATAAAGCTGTCAGGGAAGAAAAAGGATATTAAAATTGTATTTTTCTCTCCCAAGGTTCAGGTTAATCATTATTTCTTAAAAAGCAATAACCTAATGCAAATGCAAAATTAGTGTCTCAGTCCTTGATCTAAAAAATAAAATTTGCTCACAAAACTTTTAAAGAAATATGAATTCTTCAGTAAATCAACAGGAAATAAAAATTCTCCTTTGTTTTTCCACCAAGCAATAAGCATTACCCTATTTAAAAAGTAGTATAAAAAGTTAGAGAGGCATAACAAGAAAAGAAGTTGTGGTGTCCTACTTTACTGATTAGGTTACTAGCAGTCAACAAAATAAACTTTAATATTAATTCAGAGAATTTGGAGCAAGAGTGGAGGGACTACTTTTAGACAATAAGGACACATTCCTATTAAAGACTTATTCTAATGTTAAATTGCACTAAGTTATTTGAAACTTGGGAATTACTAACACTTCTACCTCCATTTCCTTTCAATACATCTAATGTAATATTTTTTCAATATGAAAGCTGAAGTAGAAGACTTGGGCTTTGCCTTCTATTTCTGTTTAGATTAGCTCTGTGTTTCTTTTCAAAAGTCATTCAGCCCTGGGTTTTTTTCTTCTAAATGTCTTTCTACTTGAGCTCCATGGATGGGGTTTTGGGTTTTTCCTCCCAGAGGATATTTGGTTTTTTCTTGATTTTTAGAAACCAAATAAAATTTTTATTTCATTCTTCAGTGTTCATAGGACACAGAAATTGCTTTCACTCAATCTAAGATTTTGTGGAGCACTTTAGTCAAGAAATTGTTCTTGGGAATATTATGATCCAATGCTCCATGCAAAACAATTGCTCCTATGGTGCACTACAGCTTGACAGGCTACAAGGAACAGCAGCAATAGTTCAACAGACAAAGATGGTAACAGACTGCAGAAAATGAAATCAGATACCAACGGCTTAATTTAGAAGCAACACTGGATTTCTACACTGGTGCTTTAATATGCATCAGCTTTGAACAATATTACAGTTTTTGGTTTGCATTGTTTTCTCTCAAAACAAAAGAAAATCTTACCTTCTAATGGTTTAAAAAACTTATGAACTCTGGAAAACAAAGGAAATCAACTACATTAGATTTGTTGTTAAAGTTCAGCTTGTTTCTGAACCCTTACTATTCCAGACAGTTGCTATGGTACAATATAATTTCCACCTTCTTTTTTTTTCTCCTCTACTGCCTTCTAATGTCTTCCTGTTCCACAGAGAGGCTTAAATTAGCAATATTTCTCTTTTCTCTGGAAATTAAATTTATAACTTTCAGCTAATGTTCGCTCTTCCTTCACAGCTTGCTGTCATTTACTGTGAAAAATAGTTTAAACAACTATCTTCAACATTCAGCTTTAAAATTTGTTACTTCTGTTTTGTAGAAGACCCTGTACTTCAGAAAACTTGCTGGTTTTTTTTATCTCTGTTATTTTTTGTATCTTCGGTACAGGAAAAACCCCACATATCAGTTTCATTCTTCATTTAAAACATTATTACTCACATATTTAAAGCTTAAGCATCTGCTGAATGTTTTTCTAAATCAGGAATTGATTATATTGTGTTTATTTAATAAAAAATGCTATCTTTCTTGACATTTCACCAAAAACAATCTCTAATTTGATTTTGCAGAGTAGTTTTTCCTCTGGTTGCACCAAAATAAAAGCTAGAATTTTACAAGACGATTGTATTATCTTGACAATTCTAATGCAATTTTGACCAATTAAGTAAAAGTAATATAAATTTACTATGAAACATGGAAGTTTTCATGTAGTTTTGAAAAAATATCTTAGGAGCTGTGGTATATGAACTCTATTATTCCACAATCTAAGCCATGTGAGTAACATCATAGAATCATAGAATGGCTTGGCTTGGCTTGGCTTGGCTTGGCTTGGAAGAGTCCTTAAAGATCATCTAGTTTCAACCCCACTGGCATGATCAGGGATAGCTTTGACCAGATCAGGTTGCTCAAAAGCCATGCACCCTGGCCTTGAACACTCCCAAGCAGTGTTCTTGTTGCTGTGTCTCACCACTCTCATGCAGTGAAGATCTTCCTTCTTACATTGAATCTAATTGTATCCTCTTTCAGTCTGAAGCCATTACTTTTCATTCTATCATGTCCTCTTTAGCTTATTTGTACATCCTTTACACTCTGGAAGGGCACAATTAAGGTCTCCTCATAGCCTTGTTTTCTCCAGGCTGAACACCACCAACTTTCTCAGTTTGTCCTCACAGCAGAGATGCTTCAGCATTCTGAGCATTTTTCTGGCCCCATTCTGGACTTCAGCTTGTCCACATCCTTCTTATATTAGGGACCTCAGAACTAAACACGGCACTCTAGGAAATAAATATCTCTTTAATAAAAAGAAGTAATATGTTATTCTTATATCAATGTGTCAATGCAACTTTTTATTTTTTAGTATAAAACCTTCTTAAGAAACCATACTTTAAATGAAGGACAAAGTTTCTTCTTTACTAGCATGAAACAGGGCAACAAAAAGACAGTTACATCAAACACAGAACAATGTTCACAAACACATTAAATCACAGTAAAGCCACAATAAAAAAGGGTTTCTTTATAATGATGTTATTCTGGGCTTATACCCATACAGATACAAACTTACATTATGACTTCAGGATTATTGTACTATTTCTGTGCACTTTGATACAATAGAATCTAAAACATAAGTTTCCAAAGATACTGTAATCTTATTTTTATTACATTGATAAAAAAGACCCAGCTGATGGACTGAACATCAAAAACAGTATCTTCATGATTCCTCAGAAGAATCATGCCCCCCTTAGACTAAATTAAACTTAAAGCAAGCGAACAAACTTCTATTCCCTCTGGGACATCAGATCTGTCAGATGTCTTTCTCTCTCTGCACAATGTATTGCATTCAGGCTGCATCATGTGAATTTGAGTAGTTTCTTGAGTGGTTAAGAATAAACTCAAACTTCTATTCCATGGACAGGTGGACTCTTTGCTGGGTTAAAAACTGGCTGGATGACTGAGCCTGGAGAGTTGTGGTGAATGAGGTTAAATCAAGTTAGTGACTGCTCACAAGCAGTGTCCCTCAGGGCTCAGTTTTGGGACCAGTCTTGTTTATCATCTTTATCAATGACCTGGATGAGGAGATCAATTGCACCCTCAGTAAATTTGCAGAGGACACAAAATTAAGCAGCAGTGTCAATCTGCTTGAGAGTAGGGAGGCACTGCAGAGGGATTTGGACAGGCTGGAGCAATAGGCTGAGGCCAATGGGATGAGATGTAACTCAACAAAATGCCAGGTCATGTACTTCAGTCACAACCACCTTCAGCAGTGCTACAGGCTCAGGGAAGAGTAGCTGGAGAGCTGCCTTTTGGAAAAGGACCCGAGGTTGTTGGCTGACAGCTGACTAAACATGAGCCACCAGTGTGCCCAAGTAGCCAAGGCAGCCAACAGCATCCTGGCCTGTATCAGGAACAGTGTAACCAGCACAAGTAGGAAGGTGTTCATGCCCATGTACTCTGCACTCGTGAGACCTCACCTTAAGTACTATGTCCAATTTTGGGCAGCACAGTATAAGGACATTGAGGTGCTGGAACAGGTCCAAAGAAGGGCAATGAGGCTGGTGAGAGGTCTAGAAAACAGGCCCTATGAAAATCAGCTGAGGAAACTGGTGTTTTTTAGTCTAAAGAAGAGGAGGCTGAGGGGAGATCTTATTGATCTCTACAACTACCTAAAAGGAGGTTGTAGCAAGGCTGGTGCTGGTCTATTCCCTCAGATTACTAGGACAAGAGGAGATGGCCTCAAGCTGCATCAGGGAAGGTTTAGATTGGATAGCAGGAAGAAGTTCTTTACTGAGAGAGCAGTTGGGCACTTGAACTTGCTGACAGTGAGGTGACAGAGTCACCATCCCTGGAGGTATTTTAAAAACTATTAGATAGAGCACATAAGGCCATGGTGAAGGAGATAGGGAGATGTTGGGATGAGAGCTGGACCTGATGATCCTGGAAATCCTTTCCAGCAATATGTATTATATGATCTTATAGATAGGGTCTACTTTTCCCTCTAACTCTGCTTGAAAACAAAACCCATCAACAATAACCAGACCTCAGTTAATAACTCTGGAACTGAACATATCTAGTGTTACTAAAAAATGTTTTTTTACATAGGCTCAAAATAAGTTTTTATTTTAGTGGAATAAAACAAATTTCAGCTGAGCTGTTCTGCTGACTAATGAAAACCATAAGGTTAACAGTTGCAATTGTGATGTAAAATGTAGCCTCTTATTTCTTTTTCTAGGAAACTCTACTAAAATGAAATGCTTATTGAAAATAGTTATGTTTGAGATCTGTTGCATAACAAAATATACTAGAGTCAATTAACATGAAGAATAAATTAACATACATGATGTGAGGATATTTGCACTGTAGGATATTGTAAGATGTAAAATACTGTATAATTTCCCAAAGGTTATGTAAAAACTATAGCCGTGTCAGCCACAACACAGGGGTAACATTATTAACCTTTAGAAATACAAGTATCTGGCAGTCATTTAGCCATGTTTGTATGACTCATGAAGTTAAAAGCTTGCTCAAGAATTTTGCAAATATACAGTCACAAACACTTTCTTCTGCTGGGGAGACTGCCCTCAACTAAAACAAGGCAGGAATTAAAAGAACAAGATTAGCATGGGTATTGCATCTGCCTCTATTACAGTTTTTATTTCTCCTTTGTGGGTGAAGATATTAAGACTCTGCTTTTTAATTTATTTAAATCTGGATTGTATGCAGACAAGGTTAATTGAGACAGACTTGCTACACTGAGTGCATTTTATGACTTAGATTAATATCTAAAAGATACCAGTCCGTCTAAATCCTGAACTAAATCCTTGATAACAGAACATCATACAGGGACATTCATAACATAACATAGCATAGCATAGCATAGCATAACGGAAGAGGAGATGGCAATGCAGACTCCGTTAACATTTACACAGAGGTTTATGTAGAGATGGCATCTTGAAAAGCAAGAATTCAGGTCTCAGTCTGTGAAGAATGAGCACTTTCTGTCATTAGTTCCTGTGAGCTGAGCTTCTAGGGCAGGAGAAATTTAGCAGGATCCATGAGCAGGTGAACTCTAGTGCAATGCTGACTTCAATCTGGCAACTGAAATGCCTAAGTTATATCTATCACAACAAGTTTTTTTGACTTACTGCCTCAAGTGAAAATACTGGGTATGTTTCAGTTTCTGTCATGGCTTTCTGTCATGGCTCATTACTGAAATCTGGTATTACAACATCTAGATGACATTGTTTCTTTATTTATCCTCCTATTATAGATCTTCATCTTTTTCTTTTTTCCTTATATACTTTCTCTAAGCCATCTGGGTTTTTTTCCTGTTCTGGGCCTTCAGTGTACTAGTCCTACAGCATGCAGATGGCTAATTTCATTTACTGTCACTATTTTTAAGGGTAAAATACTCACCACCTGCCTCAGTGTGGGGAATCTTAATCCAACAAGATTTGAAAAGGAGCAAGCAGAGGGACTGTGGGAAGGAAATGAGAAGACACAGAGTAAGTCTTAAGCCTTGTATTCTGATGTGTCTTGCTGTACAAGCCAGAAAAAGAGGCATTTTTTTTTGTCTCTCCACTCTCCTCCCAAGTAAAGCAGCAGTTGCCAGGATCCTCTGTGGTTCTTGTTGTCCGTGGCTTCTGCGACCTTCATGCCTGTAGTATTAATAGAGGACCAGTGTTTTTCCTAGACCACCTAAATATAAAGGGCCTCAGGATGACATGAGAAACATAGGTTGTAATAATCCTTCTTGCAGGATGTAGTTTGTGCAAAGGAGACATACTCAATCATGTAGATTGCAGGTAATGTCTATAACTTCATTAAATTTATGTGACACTTCAAAATTATTTTACAGGTTTTCTGTATCTAAAGTAGCATAATCTACCTACGTGCAGCATGTGATCAATCTGCCATATATTATCAAATTATAATATACTATTGCATAGACTTAAATTACAAAAAAATCCCCAAAAATCATCTAATGGTGTAGTTATGGATTTCATGAAACCTGCAAGTAAAATTTAAAAAAAAGTCACAGTAGTCTCCTCAGGTACCAATTTTGGTATTTAAACTCAAGATCAGAATTCATGCTCAGATATTAGTATTTCGTACTGGAAATCTTAGTATGGCTCAGATATGCACTCATTTTGCAATTCTTAAAAAGCTCTTCCCTCAAGAAGTGCTTAGTAGCCATTTTAATATTTATTAAAACTACATTTTGATGATTCTACAGAAAGCAGGCCATTGCTACTCAGAGCTGATGGTTCCTCAGTCATTGCATTGTGGCAAATACAGTGTTCCTCTATGTTAAAAATATTACTGCATACAGTTGTTAAGCCCTTCAATCACTGCTGAAATGAAAGAAAATGAATTGAATTAATGATGTAGTCCATTTCCTTTCAATATCCAAAGTGTGGAGCCTACTCTCTGGAGACGTTCAAGACCCGCCTGGATGTGTTCTTGTATGACTTGGTGATCCTGCTGTGGCAGGAGTATTGGATTAGATAATCTTTCGAGGTCCCTTCCAAACCCTAATGATTCTATGATTTATTTTCTTTTTGCACATTTCTCTTTTTCGGTTGATGACAAAGGACATAAAGCAAAGTCTCATCTAGATTTACTGAATTGCAACCTTGTATTCTGTTTAGAACTTACTTTGCTTACTTCTAGAATTGGAAATAAAAAATAAAGTTCTATTATTAATTCTTGAATGACACAGCAATTATGTGTTTCAAGTCATAAACACACTGAAATATATTTCAATTTTTAAAGATTAATTACTTAAATTCAAACAGGAAAAAACCTGTTCTTCAATTTTACACATAGTAATATGGGCTTGCTAGACAATCACTTTGAAATTATATTTGTCTTCTGCTACTGTAGAAAAATTATATAGTGAATACTTTAATTAAAAGGAAAGGAAGTAACAGGTGTTAATCTAAAAATAAAGTTCTGAAAGCTGGAATGAAGTGATTGCAAGTTTTAAAAATAAGCCAAACAACAATTCACTGAAACAAATTCCCAGATTGCCTGTTGAAGAAGGAAGTAACAACACTGAATTCATGAGAATAATGGGCCAAAGAACCTATAAGTTCTGGTGATTTTAGGTAGGAAAGCGGTCATTTTGAGAATCTGACTGTTATTACCAAACTTGTTAACAAAGCAATTTCTCTGCAGATTAAGCTGCTGGCAGGCATTCCTCAGTAACTGGCCATAAGACAGTAGGAAACTGGTGCTTGATTAAAAAAAATGTAAATAGGAATTTTCAATCATTGACTTTGAGAAGAGATTAAGTAGTTATTAGTTACAGTGCCTTAACGCACTGTGGTACCTCTAATTATTAGAGAGGTTAATGTGATTCTTTTACCAAGTTTGCTGTTGCCAGATAAGCATTCATTTGAGATCCTGTAAGCATACCTGCAAATGCTGGGGATGATAACAGCTACTTTGGATAAGAAGTAGACTCGAGAAAAATTTTTTCAAGTGACCATACTGAAGTTCAGCTTGTGCATGTACAAAAATCTTCAAATACTCCTGTTTTTGTAGCTTGCTACTTTTATTTTTCTGAAGGACAAATGCACAGCATACCCACTGACAGACTGGCTTTATCTTACAGTTATGTTGTGCAAGACATGCAAGAAGAGTGTGAATTACGTGTGCACTACAGTTATTATTACCAATACATTCATATTCATAAACTGTTAGTGGTGGCTGTAACTAAAATACCAGATGTTACAGATGAGGACAGAACTTGAGCACTGCATGAGCCTGAACTATTTATTGTCTTCCTCCTGATTGAGACCATTGCAGTATGAAGCAGTGTGTTTGACATTGTGGCCTTAGAACCTTTTCTGGTTTCTGCTCCAAAATCTTTGTCTAATCCTGTTGTTTTTCCAGTTTTCTTCAGCACAAAGTTTTACATGAATACAAAGTCTATAAAAATATATAATATAATTTATTATTATCATGGGTTTAAAGGCATCAGTTGGTTCATTTGATTGGTACTTGCATTCTTAAGCACCAAAGGGTCTGTAGTGGAATTTACCAAGCAATGAAGTAACTTTGGGGAAAAGGAAAGATTTTATTGGACCCCTATCTAGCAGGTAAGAAAGGAAAAAACTCCCAAATGAGGAAATAAACAAACAACAACTGCATCTCAGCCTTATTACACACATTCTGAGAAGATGGAAGAGAACTACATAGTGGTCTTTGGCTTCAGAAGGGATCCCCTCAGGTGAGGGGCACACACTGCAGACAAGTGGATAAACAAGGCCATTCCTGGGTCAGAGGCTCCCTCACAGACTTCTGCTGAGCACGGCAGCTGCTCCAAACCATCCACTCCATCTCTTCCTGCTTTCTGCAAGGTCCTCAGGGAACCATGGATTGGACAAACATGGCAGGTGCAATAATACATTTCACCTGCAGCCTCTTGGTAAATTTGCCAAAGGTTTCACAAATCCCTTCAGCTTCTTTGTCACACAGAGTGCAATCAAGTGGCAAAGGAAGATGTCAAATGCCCCTTGGAACTCTTTCTTCCTGCTTACTCAAGGATTTTCCAATTTCTCAGTCGCAGCTTCTCTAGACCACAGCTAGAACAAAACCAAGGTGGAACCAACGGCTGGAGCTGTGGGCAGCAGCAGTATACCACAACTCCTACCCCACAGCTTGTGGTCTTTCTTCCTCATAGCTTCAGAAAGCATCTGAGAGGGGTCAGGAGGCCATCACTCACCGGTCTTGACATCTCCAGGCAAAATGCTTCTTCTGCTGCTGTGACAGTGCAGCATGAAGGTGGGGAGCAGCCACTGCCTCTTTCAGTTGACACAGCCTGCAGAGGCCGTGCACACTGCACCCTGTGGTGCTGGCAGGTGGGGTGCAGAATAAAACTCCGTTCTAGCACTTACCACTGCCACTGCTAGGTCTGGAAAAAATCCCTACCAGAAATCTCCCCCTGGCTAAATAGGAGAGGCCCAGGTCATGCGACCAGTCTCCCCCTTCCACTGCAACCTCATCCTCGCAACTGGAGGCTGGAACTGCAGCTGGAAGGTATGGGGTGGCTCCAAGAGAGACCAGTATATACCTCCCTCCCAAACTGTTTCTATGCAGAAAATCACAACAGTAGAAACCCATGATTTCAAACCATGAGAATTATATAAAACTTCCTCTTTTAAATAGGAACAGCAAGCATAGGCTCACTGTGGCAGAGGAAAATGCACCTATAGTTATTTGAGTGTTTTGAAGACCTGTTCAATAGAGGTGCTGAATCAAAAGGCAGCTGAAGAAAAGAACTGGTTGCAGCAAATCTCTAACTGATAATCTAGACATGTCAAGCCAGAGAAATTTTCTTTATGAAAGGTTATTTAAAATAAATTAACGAAAAACTTCATTACTGCTAGTGAAGGAGAATGGAACTATTGGAAAATTTCTGGACCTCATTTTTACAATCATGGAAGCAGAAGTCAGGGTGTTCTTTTAGGAATTAGCAATTAAACTCATCATCTGCAGATTATAGCACATTGTCAAATGGCTAATATCTAATTGGTTAAAAAATTGAAGGAAATCCTAGGCACCAATGTCAAACTGCCAAGATACTTACAGGTGGAATTTTGCAAAGGTCCTCCTGCAATCAGGTTTTGTTCAATGTTTTCATCAATAGTTGAATGAATGAAATTAAAGAAATGTATATAGAAAAAACAAACTGTTGGGAGGAACTATTAATTTTTTTTGAGAATTGAATCTGCATAAGTAGCAATAAATCAACAAACTTTCAATCACTGCATTGCTATTAATGAAAAAGTATAATGTTCTACATGTCACAGGGAAAATCAAATGCACAGATCCTAAAGTACTTGAATATGAGTCAACAATGTAGTGCTGCCATATAAAAGGCTAACCTCACATTCATAAGAAAAAATTCCTTGTATAACAAAAAACAAGATGAATGAAGCATGGGACACATTACCTTTCAAGTGAGTAGTAAGGCAGACACCATCCATGGAAAGACAGTAAGATATGACAAGAGTTTGAAAACATTACAAGCTTTCAAGGAGGTGAATCAGAGGACAGGGAGACCTTATTGTGACTTTCCAGTACTTGAAGAGGAAGATGAAGACAGTCATTTTAGCAGTGTCTGCTGTGACAAGACAAGGGGAAATGTTTTTAGAAGAAAAGACGCAAGATTTAGAGAAGATATAAAAAAAAAAAAAATTATAATGGAAGTTACAGATTGTCCAGATTGCTGATAGATGCTCTATCCCTGAAAACATTCAAGGTCAGTCAGGTCTCACTTTTCTGTACTAAATACAGAATTCATCTCCTCTGTCCTTACTATTTAGACTCTGCTTCAGAACAGATTAGTTAATATTTGTCCTCTGGAGACCCATACACAATCATATCAGTTTATATTATGTTTGATTCTTTCAAGGCTGTTGTGTTCTGCTGTAACCAGTGTGTTTCATTATGGACTAAGATAAACAAAATTAGTGACATTGACAGAGTAGATTTTCATGCACTGACTGTCATCTTGCTATTCGAGCTCCATAGAAAATGGTTTCCTCTTTTAAGGGAAGAACAGGATAAAGAACAATAGTAAGAGCCTTCAAAGTTGTCTTGTTTCCAGGTAAAACTTTATCAGAACTTTGGGTGTCAGAGTACTTTGGTCATTGCTTTTATATATGAAATTTGGACTGCATACATAGCAGGTAATTGACACAGTTAAGGAGAAACCATTTTCCAATATTTTTGCCAGTGCTAAATGTTTGAATCAATGAATTATATTTGTGGCATCTAGACAAGTGAAATGGCAAGAACAAAATTAAGAGAAAAAAATAAATCTCTGAGGTGATTGAGATAGAATCGACAAAGTCTTTCACATTTTTCTATAATCACCCAAATACAAAATTACTCCTTTAGGTTTTGGTGACTTTTCTAGGCACAGCAACTATTGTAAGTTGCTGTGCCCACACTCTGATGGACCATCCCAGTATTTGGGACTTCTGTGCCTGCATTCCAACTCTGTTCTTTAACCATAGAAATTACAATTAACTTTTTCTAGCTTTGTCCTTGAATGATCATCAATCACTACATGATAATGTTTGACACCTTTCTTGTGGGTATCATCCAGGTTTGTGTTGGGCCTACTGGGGAATTGAAGATTGAAGATCAACACATTACTATGTAGAACTTGTGGGAAGTGGGAGTTGGAAGTGGTAGAAAGGAAAGTATCCTATATTACTTGGAAAATATCAGAAAATTCAGAAAAATGAAACAGTACAGTTTGCAAAGTGCTTACTTGCTGCTATAAGATTTTCTTCTTTCAGGTGTTTGTTAATCACTGACTACTTTTGTTTCCACATAAAGCAAAAAGAAAATCAGGATTTATTGGGAGAAGGAAACTTTAGCACAGTCATTCGCATGACTCAATAGACTTCTGTAAACTAGTGGTGGTCACTGAGTCACAGAAAGTGCCTCCAACTCCAAGTCCAAAAGATATTAAGAAGCAGAATCAATTTTCTTAAGGCAGAACTGTGGGTTGACTAGTGTAGGAGAGCAGCAAGAGTAAGTCTAATTACTAGTAAGACCTTGAAAACAGAAAACTTGACAACAAAGTAGAAAAATAAAGCTAAAGTAGCAAAAAGAAACAAGGTCAGTCAGAGGCTGCATTTTCCCTGCAGTGACTGTTCATGTTATTACTTCAGCAACCACTTTTCCCGTTGAGAAAATTACTGTGTATTCCAGAAATGTGCACACATTATCTAATGCTGCAGTATATAGAATTGACTTGATAACTTCTGCACTGTTTTCTTTATAGCTTTCTCCTTTACTTCACACCAGGTTTTGTAGGTTCTGTTCATTCTGTTGACAGCTTGAAAATATATAATTGAGTCACTGAATAATTTTGGTTGGAAGAGACCTTCAGGATCATCAAGTCCAGCCGTTAATCCAGGACTGCTAAATCACCGCTAAATCATGTCCCTCAGCACCACATTCACATGTCTTTTAAATACTTCCAGGGACAGTAACTCTTATCTCCTTGGAGAAACCTCTTCCTGTGCTTTTCAACATTTTCAGTGAAGAATATTTTTCTAATATCTATCCTAAACCTGTCTTCTTCTTTTACCATTCTTGAGTGTCTTCCCAGTCCTGCTTTTGGCATTACCTCAGAATAACAAATCAGCCAGAGTGTTTCCCCACACATACATGAGTTTTTTATCACAAGGACAGTAGTTTTCTCACTGCTTAAAGATTCTGCTCATCTATTCTAATGCAAAAAATTCTTATTTGTCTCTACCAGCCATGATCATGTATTTTCTTATTTGTTTTTTTGTGGGGTTAGAGTAGCAAGTTGAAATGTAACCTATGAAAGATATCCCATTATTGAGAAAGGTTAAGGTGACCTTTGTGTTGGTTAATAAAGGAAGTGAAAGCATCATTTTGCTCCTATGCTGTTTCATTGTCATGTCTGGGATGCTTGCTAGTCCTGTTAATATCTTTATTAACCTGATGGAAGGCATTGAATACGTCCTCAGTAAGGTTGCAGATGACATCAGTTTTGGAGGGTGTGTTGATCTGTTTGAGGATTTACAGATATCTAGACAGGCTGGATTGATGGGCCAAGACTAATTCTATGTGCTTCAACAAGGTCAAGTGCTGGGCCCTGCACTTGTGTCACAATGACCCAGTCTTACAGGCTTGGGGGGAGTGGCTGGAAAGCCGTCTGTGTGTACTGATTGAAAATCAGCTAAATGTGAGCTAGCTGTGTGCTCAGGTAGCCAAGAAGGCCAATGGTATCCTGGCTTGTATAAGAAATACTTTGTTCAGCAGGAGTAGGGAAGCAACCATCCCCTGTACTCAGCACTGGTGAGAGTCTATTCAATTTTGAGCACCTCAATACAAAAAAGGCATTGAGGTGCTGTAGTGGGACAACAAAAGTTGGCAAAGGGACTGGAGAATGTGTCCCTAGAATCACTGGGATATAGTTTGACTACAGTGAATTATGGAGCCAATAAACTTCTTACATTGGTTAATATATTAACTTTAACTATTTGACTATGTAGCTTCATTTCTAAAACTGCAGCATAAAAGTGTCATGGGCCTGAACATCATCCTTGTGCTAATTCACATGAAATAATATTTTTTTAGCAATAATACTAACAGTAACATAAATAAAACCTTATTTTTCTTTCAGAAATAACTTTAGCTTGATTAGGCATGAAGAAACTCGGAAAAATAGCAAGATTCACCAAACTTTCACATGGATACCTAAAGAAAAACCTCATTCATCTTTGAAAGGAGTTACCTGCATCCATGTTTAGAGCACAGTGTTTTCGTTGCTTGAGTGTTTCTCAGGATTCCAGATTTTCTCAGGATTCCAGGATTTGAGAGAATCCAAGCACTGTCCATCTGGATTACTGTATCCAATTCTGATCTCTCCAGTTCAGCAGAATCCAGCAGAGGGCAATGAAAATGACTGGGGGCCTGAAGTATGTCTGTTACGAGAAAAAGTTGAGAGAGCTGGGACTGTTTAGAGAAAAATGAGAGGAGACTTGATCCATGCTGTTGTAGGTTGAAAGGCCTCAACTGATCCTTTGCATTCTTAAGCACATCAGCTGGCTCTCAGGTGAAATTTATCAGGCAATGAAGTAACTTTGGGGAAAAGGAAAGATTTTTATTGTACCCAATATTGTACTTGTATTGTATCCAGCAGGAAAGGAAAGGAAGGAAAAAACTGCCAAACGAGGAAACAAAGAAACAGAAGCAGCAGCATGGCACAATTACACACTTTCTGAGAAGATGAGGGGAGAACTACATAGCAGTCTTTGGCCTCAGATGTGAGCCCCTCAGAGGAAGAGAGTACACTGCAGACTAACAGATGACTGAGACCGTTGCTGGGGCAGACGCTCCCTCTCTGGTTCTGCTAAGCACAGCAGCTGCACCTACCCTCTCTTCCACTTTTTGGTGAAGTGGGATAATCCTCACGGGCACCATGTAACATGACCTGCAGATGGGCCAGCAGATGGGACAGGATGGGAGAGCATATCTCCAGACAGCAGCAGGCACTTGGGTGCAACAACAAACACTTGTCCCTTCGGCTTCTTCAGCACACACAGTCCAGCCAAGCAATGAAGGAAAATATCAAACACCCTTTGGACCTCTTTCTCCTGCTTACTCAAGCATTTCCAAATTTCTCAATTACAGCTATGACAAAGCTTCTCTGCCCCACAGACAGACCAAAACCAGGACGATGCCAGACACGTAGCCAAGATGGTGCCAGAGGCCAGAGCTGCAGGCAGCAGCAGCTCCTTCTCTAGGGCCTCAGGGCTCTTTTCCTCATAGCTAGGCTGTCGCTCACCATTTCTGACATCTCCTGATGTCAGAAGCCAGCCACTCCTCTGCTCCCGACATCTGACTGCCTCAGCATGGCTCTGTCATTCCGGTCACCATCATTTCAGTTGGCACAGTCCATGGATGTCAATCACCACACCAGCCATGTCAATGGCAACACAGGCAGGCTGGTGGCACAGCTCAAGGCTGTGCCCACGCCCAGCAGCACAAGCAGGTGGAAGTGGCAGGTCCACTCCACCTGCCTGCTGCTGATGCCACCAGATCAGAACAGACCTCTCAAAAATCTGCCCATAGATAAATAGGGGAGACCTGAGTCATTTGACTGGAGTCCTCCACCCACAGCTGCAGCTGCAAGTGCAGTGGCACAGGCAGGGCTCTGAGAGACACCGGCAAAATTGTTTCCATGCAGAAAAGTACAATACTAGAAAGCCATGGTTCCAAACTGTGACACATTCCTATAAACATCTGCTGGGTGGCTGTAGAGAGGATGGTGCCAGACTGTTTTCAGTTGTGCCCAGTGACAAGAAAAGGAGTGATAAGCACAAGCTGGAACACAAGAAGTTTCATTTAGAAATAAGGAAAAATTTCTTTACAGTGTAAGTCACAAATCCCTGGAACAGGCTGCCCAGAGAGGTTGTGGAGAAATTAGAGTCCTGGCTGGAAGCAATCCTGTGCGGCAGGTTTGAACCTGACAATCTCATGAGGTCCTTTCCAGCTCTGATGGCTTTGTGATCCTGTGTGGTGTGTGTTTGAATATGGGTTTGAACCTGAGTAATAGAATATACAGAAGTGTTATTACTACTTTTCCACCTATAAGGAATTATGGAAAACATGAGAAGATAACATTTCTGCAATAAAAATAATAACAATAGAGAAGATTAATTTCTATAGTTCTATTTTTATTGTGCTACACATTCAGTAATTCAGAATGCTGCTCAAAAAGCACATAGTGTGTCACACATTGAGGAGATGTTAGATCAAATCTTAAAAGACAGCAAAGAAATAATATTTATGTATCAAATGATTTTTTTTTCAGAGGTTTATCTTCTATATTCTACTGGAATTAAATGCTTCGACAAGCATGCAAATAAAATTATTTTCTGTTTTTATATGTCTTGTATGAGACATTATTTCATTATGGAGCAATTATTTCTGCTATTCTCCTTAACATCTACAAAAAGTGTGTGTTGAATTATTTTGTATACCATTGTTTTGATAATAGGGATTTTTTTTATGCTCATAATATATGGTTTAAATCTCAATGACCTTATGTATGAAATGGACAGAAAAGATTTCTTTTAAGAAATACCGTAAAGTGAAAGCAGAAATAATTTGTCATCACTATCCTTTCACTCTTAGAAGTTCTAATTGGAATACTGATGTGGACCGCTGCTTTCACCACTATAATACAAAATATACAATATTACTTTGGTTATACGTATAAACTTTGAAGCAACTCTGGATTTCCTTTCAAGTTGTTAATTTATTGAAAGTTTTTTAGTGGCTACTGAATGTTCACTTTAAATATCTAAATATCACTATCTGCTGAAGGGAGTTACTCTGAAGAATGATGCTGCTCCTGGCATGAGCAGATATCTACTTATATGCTTGAACAAACCATACTAAAATTCAATTTCAATAATGAATACTTCTAATCAGCTGCTTACAAATAATAAAAGGATCAAGAATTAATAACAAAAAAATCCCAATTAACCTGTGAAGTGCTGGGAAAAAATATGATACTGACAAGTCACAGACTGCAACAGACAAAATTCTTAAGTTCATCCACACAAACATTTCACATAGCATTTTATAATTTTATAATGTGTTTTATGAAATGTCTTTAAGAAAGACACAAATGAAGATGGTTTGCCAATTAGCCAAATTAAAAGCACTAATAAAAATAAAATCATATACATTTCATCACTGTTTTTGTGAACATGATTGAACTTGAAATAACTTTTTTGATTCTAAGAATTAACAGAAGTAGTTCTTAAATTGCAGGTCCAAATGCAAATAAATTATTCAACTAGCATTTTTCAATTTTTTTTGTTCATTTAAATTGTGCAACACTTCCTACTAGTCCTAGATTTACAGCTTTATCTCAACACTATCAGACAATGTTTTTCTATTTTTGCAATTCATTGGCCATGATACAGACATCAGAATTGTTTACAATTTTGACATTTCATGGCTGGGCTGATTCTATCATCCTTTTTTAAGTATCCTACTGAAAACCTGCCCGCAGGTCAAGGCTGCAACTATTGGACCCACTGTGAAAGTAGATGCCCAGGGTTAGCAAATCTTGCTGAGTTTGTCTTAAACAGTCTTGTTCTTTTCATGTATTTTTCAAAAGGCTTAATTGTGCATCTTTCCCTTAAATGGATGTCAGGAGTGCATTCTCCTCCTGGAAATTTGATGCGTCATAAGCATTGTCATTAGCCTTTACTTTCTATAACTGTAATTAGATGCAGTATATAGAAACACTTGCTCTCAGAACTTTAAATATTCCAAGTCAGAATAATTAAAATATCAGTAATCTAATTCCTTTCAGCTGCTTATGTAACAAGAATCAAAAAATTGCAATTAGTTCAGTTGTTACAACATTTTTTAAGTATTTCCCTGCAATATCCTAAAATGAAATCCATGTTCCTGTTTGCTTATGATGAGTGTAAACAGGAAACATTCTTACTGTGAATGGAAGCTTCAGTTTCAACTTAGACATTAATTTTCAAAATACCTCTTAGAGCAAGGATCACATCTCACTTTCTCTGCAAGCTACAAAAGCTATTAACCTTGCAAAAAATCTGTGCCATTCTTAATGTACTTGAAACATCAATCAAACAGCCTCCTTTGAAACAGCAGTTATTAGAAGTATATTAGGTTCTTAGCCTCCAGATGCTATGTGACATTCCTTGCTTTTTGCCTCATATCTATGAAATCTCATAGAACTCCATGCATATTCCAAGAAAAAAAATGTAGCTCACATATACTTTTACCTTCCAAATCAACCCTTCCTCTTCAGTAGGGCTCACCCTACATTCACCCTGTACTTTGTGACTATTATGGAGCATGCCTTCTCTTCTGCTCTAGGCATCTCTCCTCTCACACCAACCTGCAACCGCATTTCTCAAATTTCTGGTAGGTTTATGAAGTTGTCACCTGTTCATCTACCTTCCTCGTGCTACACTGCCAAGCACTCTCAGACCTGCGTAGAAGGTGGTCTGGCCTGACTCCTTTGCTTTAATAGATCTGCCAGTTTGCTTGTGAAAATTAAATGCCAGAGAAATTTCTGTGCAGCATGATGGCTACAGAGGCAGAACTGCCTCTTAGCAGGATCTTCTACTCAAAGCAAGATACAAAACTAACTACAAAACTAACTACAAAAGCAAAAACTTTGCACCATAGTTCTACCTTTTTGTGATCTGCTGCATCTGTCAGTGCAGCTTATGTAGAAAGTCTTGTGTCTCTGAGGGAAATTAAGGAAAGGCAGAGATTTAGGTGTACCAGGATTCAGCCTGATAGAACATTCTGCAGGACAGGGAAAACGTGGCCTGGGCTGCTGACAACTGACATGGCTATATATATGTAACATTAGCTATCAATAGAAATAAGATCTTACTTTAAACATATTATCTTTATATTCAAGAATTCTTTCCTCTTCACTATCATTTTCCTTCAAAAAACTTGCTGAACAAATGGTTTGAGAATGAATAAACGTAAATTGAATTGTAAAGGGTTTTTGCTTGTTCAAATCAATTCTTCAAAACCAGACTATTTGAAAGTGGCATTGGCTCCCCGTCAGGAGGAATGACTTGCTTATTCCAGATCAGATTAAACCCTTTAAGAAAATAACTACTTGTGAGGAGGAGGTTGATAAACAGCAAGTGAAGTTGAGCCCAGAAAGATGGAAGGGGAGGGAAGAAAGTGTCTTGAAATTTGTTCTTATTTCTCATTATCCTACTCTGATCCTGAGTGTCCATAAATTAAAATATTACATTGCTTCAATCATAAGAATAGTATTAATTTTCATGATGAACGTTGTAATGAAACATTTAAATTCCTCATGCGGAACCTTTTGAGTGCAAAACCAGTCTTTCCTAGATACTTCTGAAAAATAAATTTTAGCATTCCAGGGCCATTTGATTTTTAATCAATTTTTAATTAATTTGATGGAGCATTTGATTTTTAATCTATTCTGCCAAGTCAAGGAGAATGCACATGGCACTATCACCATAAAGTGACATCATAAAGAAAAGATAAGAAAAAGAAAGATAAATAAAGAACTGGATACAATATAGCTTCATAGGATTAGAATGTATCTGCTTTTTGTTCCACAGTTGGAAATCGGCAAGTCCACAATCTATATGTAGTATGTTGGAAGGGTACAGGCAGGGTCAGTTAAGAAATAATAAGGTCTTTCCAAAGATAGTAAACAATATGCTTAAAAAAAGAGAAAGAGTACTCATAAAACCTTGAGGACAATTCAAAAACTCGCAACAAGCAAGTAAATGTATCAAATACTGAATCTGAAAAAGAAAAAGTTGGTCCCGTGTGTTTTTCTTGGGAGAAGATCCTTTCTAATTCTCTATGCCTGAAATCAACAGAGATTTTTATTGCAATGTAATCTTGAGGTTTTGCTTTGTCTTTGGTTTTTGGCCAAGTTTGCAACCTTGCTCTTTCTTCATGCTTTTTAATCATTTAAATCTCAAACAGTTTCTACATTTCTATTTCAACAGAAAATAACTTTTCTCTTTTCAGGTGGAAATGTGAGGCACCAATTTGCATCCTTTATTTCTGCAACACTGAATCATGTCACTGGGTTCAAAATTGTAACATGGTCACTACTTTACTTTACTTTTCTTTACTCACCCTCCTTGGGATTAACACCAAGTAGGAGCACCCACATATTTTCCTTGAAAACTTATGCCCTAAGGCTTTCTGCTTAATCTACTTGATTACTCTGCCAAATCAGCAAAAGGCAGAGCATCAGTAAATAACTACAAATACAGAAAGCAGAAGACAACAAATATATGCAAAGGCAGTAGAAAATCACATGTCTATGATTTAGGGGAAAGTGAAGGCATTCCAGCTTACACAAAACACTGTAGATTAAGGAAAAGGATAACATGTTAATAATGATTTTTTAACATTAGAGAATAAAAAGAAGTATCTGCATTAATGAAATACTCAAAATTCAAGATATTTAACCTTCAAGAAAAGTGGTTAAATTAAGTGGTTGCTATTTTTCTTAATTTCCGAATATATCCTCACTTTTCACTGGTTTTCATACTAAATTCTGTCTCATCCCAAGAAATTCCACAAGTGGTGACTGAAAATTGTTGCTGAGCTGCCTGACTGGGTCAGTTCTACATCAGTGACTGCTGCAACGTTCCAAGTGTCCCACAATAGCCATGCACAGAGTACTAAGAGGCTTCCTGGAAATATTTGCCTTGGAGTTAATATCTCAACCAGAAAGAGTAGTAGACTACAAGCATCATTGGATACAAAACCCAATACAATGGGAAAACTCATAAGTTTCTCTAGATGACATAGAACCATATGTTTATGGGTTCATGATTCTTTTATTACCATAATTATTTCAGCTATTATATTTTATTTAGTTGCTGAATGTCTTTATCTGGACACAGTTGGCAGTATAAGTACTACATATCTTATTTCAGTTGCATTTTTGTCTTGTGATCGCTACTGCACCTCTGGACAGACAGAAACTTATGGAAGAAACCAGTCAGCGTTTACAGCTGAAGAGAACATTTCTCATGCTGAGTGGGGCAAGAAAAAGGAAGAAATTAATGAACTAGGGAGTCAGAGGCCTATTTGTAAATTGGGACACTCATGAGGAAAAGGGATTCCCTTGCCAGAGTCCAAATATGAGAGAAAATACATAATTTTCCTAAGAAAATGGAGAACAGAGGGAGGAGTTTTTTTGACTGAGCAGATCTGTGAAGGAATATGCTCCTTAACCACACTGGAGATTGGTAATTCAGAACTGGTGTCAGACCTGTTAATTTATTCTGTCTCACTTGGGTATTTTGAGACCCTTCTTTTACTTGAAAGAATTGTGTTGTTTAGCTTAGTGTTTTGTATTATCTTGAAAAGCTGCTTTCAGATAGATGAGTTTTGCTGTCTCTGAAACCTTGCTCACCTCATGTAGCCTGGAGAAGTTTTGCTTCTATTCTTCAGCCATCTCAGGGTATTACTATTTTCAGAAATGTATATTGGATTTGAAATACTCTTAATTTTTTTCCTAAGCTAACATTTAATGTAGTATTTCTTAGGTGATTTTCTTCCCTTTTGGAGTGCATTTCTCTGAGCAGAATTGTGTATACATGGTATATTATTTGGGAATAGAAAGGAACCAGCTGTCTGCTATGCATACTTGCCATGGTTTTACAAATGCTCCTTTTGGACTGAAAATATATTTCCCTGCTTGGAAGGTATAGTTGTTATTAATAGAAGTTAGACAACTGCTGCATGAAGTCATTCTCACAGAGAATGTCTGCAAATAATCATCATGGCAACCCCATTCAGAACAGCCACAACTGCCTCTCAAGGCTCCAGGAAGCTGCAAAGATCTTTTTTCTGTCTTGAAACATAAAATATATTGTCTTTCTTCAAGAAGATTAAATTATTTTAAGCAAATTCTCAATGACTCACTGCCACCAGTTGACACACTAGTCAGGTCCAGGATGAAATCTTAATTAGCCAAATTAGAAAAGTGCTAATAATCTGAAATGAAGATATCACCTAGCTAGTGACAGTTTAACAGACAAAAAAAAAGGGAACTGGATTTCAGGGAAAGAACCCAAACTTACATTCAACCAAGATCCCTTGATCCCTTGATACAAAATAATGGTATATAAATAAATGATAATGAGCCCTTTCGAAAGCCCTAGCTCTCTAAACTTGCTCTCAGGGGAACAGACTCTGAGTAGTGCTTTTAAGAGCCAATGTGATGACAGCTCCCTCCTCTCCTGAGAGACATTTCCTCAGGCTCATGTCTATCCAAGGCAAAAGGGTTCCTGAGGTTATGGCCACACCAAACTGTTTCTAATGCCAGTCCCTCTAAGTTGTAGCATCCATTTAAGAATATGGTGTCTTCAGACTTCTGGCTCTGCTACACCAGGTCTCTCTTGGCTTTAAACCACCTCATTCACCACCATGTTCCAAGATGACAGCTATCCACATGGTCTTCCCTCTCCTTCTTCAGAACTGGAACTGCATCTGAATTCCCTGTCTTGTTCCTAAACAAAAAAGGGGGCATACAAAAGAAAAACACCCTGAAATTCCTAAAGCAAACAAAAAAAAAAATCCATCTCAATGGTCCAGAATACATGTTTCCCCACCCAAATACATTCATTTGCAGAGCTGCTAATTGCCTGAGCCCCAGCAGGTTCTTCCCAGAGCTGGGGAGGTTTTTTTCTGATTTCTGAAAACATCTCACAGATGCCGCTTCTGCTCCTTGTCCTCATTGACAGACCCCTGCCCAGCTCAAACCACAACACTCACACGGCTGTTGCATGAGGAAGAAGCACTACTTAGCAGAATGTTTAGGTGGATTCACAGTTGTGGATTTGCAGCACATCAAAACAAGATATCTGAGACTTTTAATCTGGGTGATGAGCTGTTTGGTAAGCAAAGCTAAAGCTGATCTTGTGTCAGGAATTCAAACACAGTAACTCTGATAGTTCTTCAATACCTGATATCAAACATCTGTCACAGCAGAAGGTGTGCTGTCAGTTACAATTACTGTCTCTAGTAGATTGGGACAAAAACATATATTGGCCTCCTTTGCACCCTCACCTCATCCACTAATATGCTCATATAGTTATTAACCTGTTCTTCATGAATAGACATGCAATCCCCCCCCTTTATATAAACATCTAGTTATTCAACAATACAAATTTTATTAAAAAATTGCCATTTCTGTTATACTTTCTTTAGATTCCTCCAGTTCATTGGTGATAATTTCCTGATCCTGTCTATTACAGGCCACCAGA
>VZRI01010059.1:0-34038 GCA_013397515.1 Upupa epops
GCTTTGATTGTTCAAAAAGAAAACAGGGAATTGTGGAGGACTGGCTATGAGAGAAGGGACGTAGACATGTTACAGCTAGTTGAACAAGAGTCAATACATAGCAGAACTCAGCTGCTTTAAGTTGCTGATGTGGCAAGAACATGGTGTCCTTGGCCAAGGCTGTTATACAATAACAGGACCTTGGGGTTGAGAAGAAAGAGGACACGGTTGAAGAGATAGGGAGGTAGGGGTAAAACTGAAAATTTAAGGGTTAGCCAGTGATGAGCTCTGCTTTGCATTATGTATGAGCTAATTATGTGATGATTGTATAAAAGAAGCGCTATGCTTGCAATAAACTGAAGTTTTCTTATCAACTGTTGCAGTGAACATTACATGATCTGTTCGTTTTCCTTTGGGAGACCTTGAGCTTGACCATTCACCGAGGGGCACATCAATGTGATGACGGCAAAATGGCATTTATTATGACGTGGCGTACAATTATATACCAGTGACCCACCCTTCGTGTACGCCCCCTTTCTTGCCGACGTAGCAGAATAGGGAACCTATCGCGTCACATCCCGCAAGCCCGCATGCGCACTCTACAACAATCAACCACATTGGTTGTGCGAGTCTTCCCTTCTCAACACTCTGCTTTTGCTTGCCGTGCCCTCTAGAAATGTTGTGGAGCCAAGGATTTCCACTAGAACTTCCCAAGAGCTGCTCCTCAAGTTACTTTCCACATCCCTGGAGAGAGCTGATCTTGAACCTTTATGTGCCCATTCTGGGAATGAAAAGAATGACATTACTCAGCTGTCTCACTTTGAAGTGGTTTCCTTGCTGTTGTGCAGTTGAGGAACATAGCTCTAGAAAATAGCCTTTATCACTAAGACTATTCAGCCGTATAGCACCTAGTAGCTTATGGTACTTTAAATTGGTCATACTTTTGCAGGCCAAAAATGTAGAGGTTGCATTAATTTTGGTAGAGGAAAATACCTCCATAAATTGACAATCTTGAAAAATTAAGCTGCTTCTTTCAAGGCTAAATTTTTAAAGATATGTCAATCTATTTTCCATTCATGTCATCACAGTTTTTAGGGGAGTGGGAGGATTTAGCCACCATGTCCTCTCTACTGGGGTAAGCCACAGAATGTGTATAGGCAGTACCATCACTGTGTGCAAATTGGATACGAGATGCACCATCTGTAGATGCAAATGACAATTAAAAAAGACGTATTCAAGCAACTGTGTGAGCATAGAGGCAATATTGAAATCTTGGCCCAAGATTTCTGTGTCTCTTACAGAGGGAAAAACGTCTGTTAGATGCTATACTCTCCCAAGAGCTGTGAGGAAGTCACGCTTTTGAATGTGATTTCTCCACTTTCATTACTAAGATTACCTTTTGAATTTGGAGAAGGCAATGTATTTCATTACAAGCTGGTTAGTACAGAATATGAGAAAAAAAAATGCTGCATATTGTAATAATGAGGGAACTTTCCTCCTTGTAAATTGTCTTATATTGCAACTGATTTCTGAATATATTTACTGTTGCATATGCTAATACACAGAACTGAAACAAGAAAAACAGTTGAATTCATTGTAAAACATGTGGAAATGTATAGATTTTGTAATTGTTACTAAAAATCCATCTTAACGCTGAAAGCATCATGTAGTATCCACTCTGAATGTACACTCCATTTACTTATGAGACATAACTCTCTACTGACAAAGAAAGGATCTTCCAAATACAGGAGTGCCATATTTTCAAGGCATGCTGTACATTTTATTTTTGTAAGTAGTAAATGTCAGACAGTATTCACACACACTGTTGAAGCATTAATTTTTTCATTCAACAGTGAAGATACCTTTCTTTATTATATATTTATGACACACAGAGCTGCCAAATGAAGTATGTCAAAGCCGCTAAAACCAGACCTTGTGACACTTGAAACATAGAATCAGAGCAAATACCTTTAAAATGAAAGACATATGATGTGAATTAGTAGCATTTAATTTGCATAAATATAATGTTAACAGTCTTTTCCTTATTACATATTTAATGTCTAATTTATAATTACCACTATATTAATTTCTTAGCATCAATTTGCACTCTATTTTTCCTCATTGCTCTCTTTGTTTTGGAATGTGTGAAACAAATTCCATAAGAGGCAAATGATCACATCTCCATTTTAATATACTCCGATTAGCACATCTTAAACTTTGTGGAAAATTTTTCATTCACATAATGTATTACCTAAAGTTTTAGAATTAATTCCCTGAAATAGGTACAAATGCCTAAACATATTAAGCAAATATAACGTCTCTGAAAATATTTTATTAGTTGAAAAGTGTTAGCAAATGACAGACTTGCCTGAGCCTGCTGGCTGCAGAGTGCAGTCTGACTCATACCTTTAGAAATATGTTGACAACAGAGAGAGCTCAGAACTTCACAGAACTTTTCCCTTAATGCACAAGATGGTGTCTGCAAGCAGTTAATAAAATTTTACACTGTTTTGAACTCTCTAAGGTTGTTCCAGTAAATATGGCTGAAAGATAACAGGACAAATGTCTGCCTCAGGAGGGCAGAATAACAAAATCCCTTATTCTCACTAACTGTAGTTCACCTCTGTATGGATGGTGAAACCAGGGCTGGCACCACTGTAAGGAGACACAAAGTGTGTTCAGATTCATTGCTCCACCATGGGTTTGTCTTGCTTCATCATTATGACACAAAAGAATAGTGTTTATTCTACTCTGTCATAGAATATTCCATTAGTTTTAACAGTGGCAGTTGGACTAGATTATTGTTGTAAGTTCCTTTCTAACAGAATGTTAGTCTAGTCTATTCTAGTTTTATTTGTAGAATCATAGTATCATTAGGGATCGGAAGGGACTTCGAAAGATCATCTAGTCCAATCCTGCTGCCACAGCAGGATCACCTAGACCTCCAGAAAAGGAGACTCCACAACCCCCCTGGGCAGCCTGTTCCAATGCTCCATTACCCTCACTGGGAAGAAGTTCCTTCTGATATTTATATGGAACCTCTTATGTTCCAGCTTGCACCCATTGCGCACCTTTTCCTATCACTAGATGACCTTGAGAAGAGCCTGGCTCCATCCTCCTGACACCCACCCCTCACATATTTATTGACATTAATGAGGTCACCCCTCAGCCTCCTCTTCTCCAAACTCAAGAGACCCAGCTCCCTCAGCGTTTCGTCATAAGGGAGGTTCTCTACTTCCTTCATCATCTTCGTTGCCCTACACTAGTCACCCTCCAGCAGCTCTGTGTCCTTCTTGAACTGAGGGGCCCAGAACTGGACACAATACTCCAGATGCAGCCTTACTAGTGCTGAGTAGAGGAGAAGAACCTCCCTCGATCTGCTAACCACCTGCCTTCTGATGCACCCCAGGATGCTGTTGTCCCTCTTGGCTACAAGAGCATATTGCTGGCTCATAGTCATCCTGCTGTCCACCAGGACCCCCAGGTCCCTTCCTCCTACACTGTTCTCTATTCTATTAATTTTGTTTCATTTCAAGTGAAGCTAATTGGAACATGTTTGGTTAAGTTCCTCTGTATTTACACAGAAAGTCTCCCTGAGGGCCAGAGAGAAGACAGTGGACCATCTGTACAAAGAAGCATTGGTGAAAGGATTGAAATTAATAATAAACTCCAAAACTTTATCTAGGAGGTAGAGAGTGTTTCCTTAAATTGCCACCAAAGAATTGAGCAGTTTGTCAGTTGAGTCTGCAAGTGAAGCAAACAGACCATCACTGGGGATTTGCAGAATCAACCCAGTCAAGAGATACAATGGCATGTCAGACAGGCAATGTGCAATCACCAAGACAATAGCTTGTAGGGGAGGTGGAGGAGAAAAAGTTGAATCAGCAGGGCAATGTTAGAAGAGAAATTACTCTTACTCACTAACCATGGTTCTATAAAGCAGTTCTGGTGTGTTTTGAATTCAGTACAGGAGTTTTAGAATCAACTGAAAGGGACACAGTTTTAATGGGTCCCTTGAATGCTCTGTTCTGTGCTGTAAAACAACTCTCCTAAGTGGTGCCACTTGCCAGGAAGGGGATATCATTAATATATTAACACTGTATTCAGATATATTTATTATGTTATGTATAAGGCACTGGTATAACAACAACTTATCTGTACATTTTCAGAAAAAAAGAAGTCAAATAATAAATACCGAACTTAGTAGTAAATACACCATTTATTCATTTATTGTTTGCTGTTGAGATCTTCATTCAGCTGTGACAAAACAGTAAGGCTTCTGGAAATAAAGTTCATAGTAAATAGTTTCTAAACAGTTAATTACTAAAAATGTTTGAGGAAATTACTCTGTTACCGAGTCAAAGGGTCTAATAAGCCATCTGCAATCAGCTACAAGGTGTGAAATGAATGTGCTTGTGACAATGGCCAGAACCTTTTTCTCCTGTGTATTACAAACTTTTCACAGTTACTGATCATTGCAATTATGAAAGCAGTCTCAGAAGAACATGTACAGAACAATTATGGCCACCTATAGAACAAGGAAGTCACCTATAGAATAAAAAGGATACAAAACTACCATGGCTTTTTTTCCACTGTGTTCCAGTAGTATGAAATAACCAAGACAAGAAGAAAAGCCTATCATTGCTTTAATATCTATGCAGAGATGTGTAAATCCCTCCATGAGCCACCTCATCTAATGCAGACAGCTGCTTTGGGCAGATAGAGCTAGGACACTCAGACAGCACATGTATGGTGAAGCTGCTTGTGAAAACATGTTGCTTAGCGTCATATTTTGCATACATGGTCCAGTGGCACAAGGCACACTTGTACTTCTTTCTGTAGTGCTAAGATGGTCATTATGGCTGTGCCACAGTAATTTGAGAGGCTGAGGGCATCAGGGCTGTTCATCTTTGAGAAAAGAAGGCTACAAAGAAACCTTATAGCAATCTTCCAGTAACAAATGGGGGTACAAGAAAACTGGAAAGGGACTTCTGCTGAGGGATTCTAGTGATAGGACAAGAGGGAATGGTTTCAAGCTAAAGTGAGGTAGATCTAGATTAGATGTAAGGAATAAATTCCTTACTATGGGGGTGGTGAGGCACTGGAACATGGTGATCACAGAAGTTGTGGATAATGAAGGTCAGGTTGGACTAGGCAACCTGGTTTAGTGAGAGGTGTCTCTGCCTGTGGTAGGGGAATTGGAACTAGATAACCTCTGAAGTCCCTTCCAACCTAAACCTTTCTGTGACTCTATGAATTTATCTTTTAGAGAAGCACAGAACTGCAGAATTATTAAGGTTGGAAGAGACCTACAAGATCACCAAGTACAATTGTCAACTTAATGACCACTCAGTGCAACAATAATGTTTTCAAATGCCAGTTCTACAGTTTTTTGAGCACCTCCAGGGATGGTAACTTCACCACCTCTCTGGATAATCTGTTCCAATACCTGACCACTCTTTCAGTGAATAATTTTTTCATAATATCAAATCTAAACCTCCCTGGCACAACCTGAAGCCATTGCCTCTTGACTTATTGCTAGCAACTTTGGAGAAGAGACCAATCACCACTTCTCAACAAATTCCTTCTAGGTTGTCAAGAACAATAAGGTCTCCCCTCAGCCGCCTTTTCTCCAGAGTAAACAACCCCAGGTCCCTCAGCCATTCCTCATAAGGCTTGTCCCCCAGGTCCTTCACTAGCTTTGTTGCTCTTAGTTCCATAAATTTTTAAGGTGGAGAGGAAAAATCCTACTTGCTCATCCTTTCTCAGTTTTAATTGATTTTTACTCTACTCACATTACTGTTTGTATGTAGCAAAAGAGGCAAGGGGAAAAAATCATATGTGTTGCCATATAACACTGCACTGACATGACAGCATAATCTAATGTGACTGCTGACAACTCATGGTCACAACCTGTGAATTTCTCCATCTCATTTGTGTACTTGTTCACCAAGCTGCACATCAGAACTAGGCACCCTATGTGTCTCCCCACTGTTATCTCTCAGCTATCACAGCTGAAGATTACAAACAGCTCAAACTGGAAATGCAGACTACTCTATGCTGGAAACAAGAACAAGCTTTGGAAAAATATTTTCACTTTTCCCTCTTCAGTCTGAGATAAAAAATCCTTGTGGCTTTCAAAATGTAGAAAATTATAATAGTGACTATACTCATTACAGCTACTAGATGGGGGACAATCCTGGTCAATTAATCAACACACATCTGCTTCTCTGAATATACAGTAAGCATGGCAGGTATTAAGAAATAGAAGAATACTTTGGCTGTGATATGATGTTAGTGTGAATGGCTGCATTGAACAGAAGAAATTCTAATTAAAGCCATTAGAAACAGAGTATGCACTGGTATAAGTTTCATGCAGGTGTCACATCAGTTATAACACATAATTCATAATATCACCATGAACAAAACTATACATGTGTGCTACAACTAGTATGACAACAACTAGTATTACAAGCTAAGAGAATATAATATAATACTTCACAGGTAAGCACAGTCAGTCCTTCATGTTTACCTAATCCCTGTCTAAAAAATTGTTTCTAAATGTATATAAAATATTGTATACAACCACTGTAAAACAGCTGCATGAATATTTCGTGAGCAATGGCAGATGAACTGTTTCTGTTTTTCTGAACTGCAGATCTGTAATTACTGAACTGAATGTAGAAAATACATAAAGCATACAAAAGATTGTCTATAAGATTACTTGGAGGAAAAAGCTAAGAAGAAACTGTAGTGTAGTTTGTTCTGAATATGAGTGGATGAAACTATCCGTATTCAGTGGGCTGACATCACACTTCGCTCTGTTCACTGAACTTGTAATTCTAAATTGGGAGAAACAGGAAAAAGATGCATTATAATATTTTGTCTAGAATTTAATGTAAAATCAGCAGATGAAGCAGCGCTAGGCTGAAAATGCTACCATTAAAAGGACTAATAAATCAAAAAGTTATTTATGATGAGGATGAAGAGCATAAATGAATAATTAGTTTTGTATCAATTTATCAATATAAAAATGAGATCATGACGTTATACCAAGAGGATGAAGAAGAGCATCTTTATATTTCTGAACAGCATCAGAGAATGAAAGGAAGCACAAAGTCCTCTTGCCTCTATCTTTTTGCCAGTGAAAAATTGTTTCCTGCTGTGGAATGATGTTGAAATGCAAATTAGAATCAGTCACTGCCTATAAATCATTCCTTCTCTTTACCCTATCCTATCTTTATCCTATTCCATTCCATTCTATCCTGCCTTTTTTCCTTCGTGTAAACACTGATTATCCCTGCTGACCTCAGCATCTTACAAAGGCACAGGAAGAAGGCATAGACAGGCCCCCCCAGCTACAGTGTGGTTGGCCTGCACTTTTACTCCTGTTATTCTTCAGGTGATAAACGCAAGAACCACATACAACCCCCCAAATCTCATAGAGTACTCTGAAGAAGCGTTAGCAGCCTTTTAGATCAATCCACAGAGCCACTATTCAGAGTTTTGGTTTTCCTAGCAGCTCTGCTAGAAACATGGTGCTAGAAACAGTCTTGCTAGAAAAGTAGTCTTCTAAGGTCTAACTCCCCCTTTTTACTTTGAACTTTAGTCCTCATTCCATTTCCATAAACTGGGAACACTTTTAACTAATTATCTTAACAATAGTACTAGGAAAATTAGTGTTCCTAAATAATACAGACATTTCACAACACAAGAGTCATCCTAATTTATCTAATAAGACCCAGACCAAAAAGACAATAGCCATCTCCATTATTTTTGCCCTGAATGTACAATGAATTTAATGTCTCCTGGAGAAGGCTCTGAGCCAAGCTCTCTGTTTGGAATCATAAATAAATCATAATAAAGTCATGAAAAATTACACTACTAGTAATGCACCCCCACTTCTGCTGGAATTGCAATGAAAAAGGCTCACAAAATATAGGAGGAAAGCCAAGGTTTCCAGCCTTTTAACAAGAAGTACAAGAATTAGTGAGTAAATACATAATCAAGCAAGTGCAAGTTCAAGTGTCAAGTCTCTATTTCTGAACCAAGTTGTCCTTCTCTCTTGCTCTATCTTCCACCTCATGCAATCACTTTCCCTAGTTTCCACTGTACTATTCTGAGAAGTAGCTTTAAGCAACCCAGGCTGAGGAAAGGAGGAGACTGGTTTCAATAAAGCAGAATGTGGTGTGAATTAATTTTCCTCACTGAGAGGTGGCTTTCCAGTGGAGAATGCACAAAGATAATTATACAATCACAGAATTATAAAGGTTGGAAGAGACCTGCAAGATCAGCTAGTCCAACCATCAATCCAACAGCCCCATGCCTACTAAAAATTGTGGGCACAAGCAGCACCTCTGCATCTACCATAGAAGACACGAGTTGTTGCTCAGAAGAGAGGTGGCAGGGAGAGACAGCTAGCAGGAAACATTTGGTATCAACAGTGCAGAGGCTGAAAACTAGTTGGAGAGAATAGATAGGAGACTGATATGAAAGGTTCACTAAGTAAATGAGATTTCCCCATTTTTAGCAGAAACTCACCAGACTTCACCTACCCCTGCTGGAAGCCGCACCTTGTGAACTTGAATGTGATCCATTGCAGAAGAGAGAGAGTCAAAGAAGACAGGATTTTCAGAGTCTAGATTTCCACTGTACTGCATCGCTTTTATCAAGGAAGCTGCAACACAACAAACATTTGAGCACTGATGAGGGAGTGAGGATACAGAAATAGCAAGTGAAAAAGTTTTGCAGTCATTTGATACTTGCCTTTGCAGTGTGCTAGCAACACGTCGATGCAGCTGCTTTTACAGTCCATGTAAATCTACATGTGAAAACATTAAATACAAGGAAAAAAAACCCCTGTTTAAAATACCAGCAGATATTAAAATACACCCCAAAAAAAAAAAAAAATTAATATTAAAAGAAGGCAGAGGACATCGAAGCCATACTTACAGCAGCCACCAGAGTGAGCCCTTCCATAATGCAACCCATTTCCCCTACCTCAGAAAGCTTTACAGTGCTGCTGAGCATTAAATCTGTATTTTATTAACAACTTTGCTTTCTGTACTATTTATTTTTTAGGTTTTATCCTTTTCAGTTATTTTCTTTCAGCAAGTTTTTCCATCTCCTCTCCATATGCTTCCCTACCTACCAGTCCACAAAGACAGGAATCAGACCTAGGAAACACTGAGACTTCCATCAGTCTATCAGAAAAGCATCATAACCATCATGCTACATTTTGTAGTAAGTTGTCTCTTATTCTTTGTTTGAAAATGTTTAACTTCATAGATATTCAATATTTAACAATCTAAAAAATAAAAAACAAATAAACAAACAAAAAAACCCCCCACAAAACCACAAAAAAAACCCCAAAGAACAAAAAGAAGTACAAATAACTGGAACTAGAGTAGAGCCCTTTTCTGGCAGTCAAGGAACATCTCTGCTTCTTAAAGTGTTTCAATGATTCATGTGAAGTGGAACATCTCTGAGACATTCAAGGAGACATACTGAAAACAACATTAGAAAACCCTATTTTAAAAAGTAAAGCAAAAGCCTCACTCAGTCTTAAAGTCCCCCCAATTCTTGCAACAGTTATGATATGTTGGGCAGAAGCATAACAACAAGGACATTTTGGGTGCCTTCCTCTGCTACGAGTGGTTATTGATTTTAGTCTAAGCTTCTGCAATGTCTGAGAAACACAGCCTGTTAGGTTTCTAACCTGCATGAGACCCTTAAGGCCTTTGGGTCAACAGAAAGCAAACCTACATATAAAATCACAGAATTAAACCCTGAAATTTTAAAAGGACACATGGCTCACAGGGTTAAATATGACCTAAAACAAGGCTCACAGGGTTAAATATGACCTAAAATGACTTTAAGATTTATTTTGAAAGAATTAAGAAGGTCATCTTCATTATGTGCAGGTACTCACCCTTGCCCTGAATGTCACACAAGATCTTCTGAAATATTTTTAATATAATTTTCTTTATGTGAACACAGCACAGCTTAATACCAAATCTATGTCAGTAGAATCAGAGAACATGTTGGATTGGAAGGGACCTCTAAAGTTAATCTAGTCCAACTCCACTACAACAAGCAGGGGCAACTCTAACTAGAACAGATTGCCCAGAGCCCTGTCCAGCCTGACCTTGAATGTCTCCAGAGAAGGAGCCTCCACTTCTCTCTAGGCAACTGTCTAGGTTTGGGGAGACAGGTACCAAATTCTTTCAATTTAAAGGCCTTCAGGCAAAAGATTTGGGAAAAGGAACAATTCTTTATTAAGAACACTAAGAAAACCCAACAGTACACCCAAACAACCAGTCAAAAGAAAAGTCCTAGGGATCCCGACNGTATTGCAGGATCCGGGGACAGGAAACTCCCATAGAGCGCAAGCCCCAGTAGAGAGCGAGCCCCCAGTCGTTTTCCTGAGTCCCAGTTTATGCAGCTGGGAACGGTCAGCTCCCCCCACCTCCCCCCACTGGGTGAAGTGTCTCACAATGGGATGAGATGAGCTTTAATGATCCATACTTAAGAGATATCGCCCCACCTGGTTTTAGCAATTGAGTCGGTGCGAGGCATTCACTCCCCCACCCCAAGAAATATCGTCCCACCTGGTTTTAACAATTGGGTCAGGCATTCACTCCCCCATCCCCCTGGAGTTACAAAAAACAAAACCATACAGCTTCTCAACTGCTTTCAACAGATGAAAATAGAATACAAACTTCTTGATTCCATAACCCAAGACAGCAACCTGTTCCAGTGATCCACCAAGCCCATATCTTTCCATTAATACAGGTGAGGTGACTAATAGTTGGCCCAGATATCTCATATGTGTCATTATATTTGCAGGTACAGAATTTATCTCATGCCATGAATACCTGAAGCAGCACTGAGACTCCAGTGTAGTCAAAGAAACTCAGTCCACTGCAGTCTATTATTAAAACACGTTGCTGACTGTGACACGTCTGCAAAGACTCACCTACATATTTGATAAATGAAAAACTTCAATTAAAGCAGAAATTAGACAAGAAAAGTGTATACAGATAATAATGTTCAACAAAACAAGCCCAAATCATCACCATAAAAAATTTCCTTTAATGTACTGGAGTGCTAGTCAAGCAAATGGCAGACTTTAGAAGCACAAATGAAGGATCTTCAGAGCAATCAAATTAAGTGATTATAGGAACAATGTATTATTAGAGAGGTGTTTCAGACAGGGACAGTGCCTCAAGATTTAAATCATTGCTTCTTCAGATTTGAATTTCTAAAAGAGTTATGTCAATATGCTGGCATATTTGGGAAAGCTTACATGGGATTCGCAGAGTACATTGATCTGTTTTAAGTTCAGACATTCTATGATTCAATTGTGTAGCACCTAAAGGCTTGTCTATGGCTTTACTAACATCTACCATAAGGAAGATTACTGAAAGTGGAGTGTTTAGTGTTCCAGAGGTTTTATTGTGATAGTTTTTTGTTAGGTTTATTTTTTAACAACTATAATTTATTAATGAAGGAGAAAAAATATTACTAATATTTGAAAAGGTCTTATTCTTCAATCTCAAGATATCTTGTGCTTAAATTGAACACACTCTGTACTAAATGCATATTGAACTATAATATAGATAAATTATTCCTGACTTTCAAAATGGGGAAACCAGAAAATAATATAAATCTTATTAATATTGCTCCATGTACAGATGATAGTTATCATAATGAACGAAACTGCAAAAGAAAAGATGAAGGAAAGGAATTCTTGATATAACAATGGGTTAAGCTAAATCGTTTTGACAGAGTAGAGGTAAAGATTTTAAACTCTTCACCTAAAATTTCCCCATGAATAGATTTATAATGGTACTAATTATTGTCTAACTGTAGTCAGAGAGCCAGATCCTTTTGGACTTGACCCTCCAGAGACTACTGTCTTTGTACTGTCCACATACATTAATAGATACATACCAAACAAAACACAGAATTTTAAAGGTAACCTCCTTTAAAACCTAGAAGTCTTAGAGATACGCTGTGCACCTTCTCTGCCTCCAAAACAAAGAACAATCTTTATCTCTGCTCATTACTTCTGCTACCTTCACATCCACCTAACATCCTGTATCTCAGCAAAGGCTGGCCAGATTCTAAATGGCAGTTAGGTACAGACTACCTCCATTTCTGAAGCAGTGCCAAAGATGACAACTGTTTAATTTAGTGCTGATACAGACCATTGGCTAATCAGTGTTCCCCAGAGGGAGAAAGGAATAATTTTGAGAAAGATGCAAGGTGCCGTATTTCCCACATTGACTACCATGAGGAATAACAATTATATCCTACTTCTTCACTTTTCCTGGATGTTTAGTCTACCCACTCTAGGGTTTTCTCTTTATAGGGCTTTTTCTTCTCTTTTTTTTATTTTAAAGCCCCCATGAAGCATTATTGTAGACTGGTTGGTACAAGGAACAGAGCATTTCAATCCTCAAGGCAGGGCTTAAGTGATCAGAAAAGAGGTCCTGTGCTGTCTGTCACTTCCATAGAATGAGAAACCAGTACATCTAAAAGAAGACTGAGATGTGTACTGGTAAGATCACTTTACAATTAGGGTACTGTGCACTTTTTAGTATATTGCAGTATAGTTTTTGGTAGCCGTTATCATTATGCTACCATGTGTTACACTTTTTTCCCCAAGTAAACTAAATATTGTAGTGTCATAAAAATGTCATTAATGTAGTTAATAAATGTAAACATTCACTCAACAACCTCCATATCACATTCTCCACTGTGGCTTTAGTGCATATAAGTGTTTTAAATAAACATGGAGTTTTAATTCCATGCACAATGAAGTCACCTGCATAAAGTATTTTCTGCAAAAGGTTGCTGCAACTCTACCAATGGGAAATGTGTGCTCTGGTTTGATTTAAGTGAAAGAAAATTTAGGAGGAGTGGGGTTAACAAGTTTAATCATTGATTAAAAGCAAACCCTTAGAGATTTTTCTTTATACTATAGTGTCTTGAATCATAGAACCATAGAATCATAGAATCATAGAATCATCTAGGCTGGAAAAGAGCTTCAAGATCATAAAGTCCAACTCTGCCAAGCCCACCACTAAACCATGTCCCTAAGCTCCAGATCTACACCACCTTTAAACACGTCCAGGGGCAACGATTCAAACCCTCCCTGGGCAGCCTTTCCTTTTCATACTGTCTAACCTAAACTTCCCCTGATGCAACTTGAGGTCCAAGAGATCAAACCCTCTACAACCTCCTTTCAGATAGTTGTAAAAAGCAGTAAGGTCTCCCCTCAGCCTCTTCTTCTTCTGAATAACCGACTCCAGCTTCCTCAGCCGCTGCTCATAAGGACTGTGCTCCAGACCCTTCACCAACCTCAGTGCCCTTCTTTGGACCCACTTCAGCACCTCAATGTCTTTCATGTATTGAAATGCCCAAAACTGAACCAAGTACAGTTCACTACCTCACTAATGCAGAGTATAAGGAGCCTATCATTTCCCTACTCTTGCTAGCCACACTATTTCTGATACAAGCCAGGATGCCATTCTCCTTCCTGGCCACCTCAGCAACAATGATACTTAGTTGATGATCAATTCATATGCTGTATAATGTTGATGGCCATCCTGTCATAGATAATACAGATCCATTTTCTGAGACTTTTTTCCTAAGTAGCTTTAAATGTCCCATTGTGCAATCTTACATCCTTTTTGGTTTGAGTGTCATTTGTAAAGAATAAACTCACCGTGACAAGTTTCGTTAGAAAATGGATGGAGCAATGTGTTCTGTTCACATTCACACTGAAATAACAACAGGAAACTCTTAGCACATCAAAGAAAACTAGCCCAATGCACAGTAACTCAAAATAACCATAAGAATTATGTTTCTTAATATTAAAGTTAACTCCTTCTCTCCAAAACTGTGAAACAACTTATCTACATATAGAAATAGAGACTTTCAAGTTGTAAGAAAATGATCCATATAGAACTGGATTACAGTAAGAATTAACTTTATTCTAAATGAGCCATTTGCCATACTACCTTGTTATACCCATCTCTGAACTTCCTTGCTATATCCATCTCTGTACCTGATTACACTTGGTAAGAAACACAAAGAAAGAAATCATGATCTCCAACAGTATCATCTTGATTGCTGAAGCACATAGCACAGCCTACCTTGCTCACATCTTCACATGCCTGGCTGCTTGTGCTATCCTTTTGGATTATCTTTATCAGGTCAGCATGAAATTTCTTGGCATTCAGGAAGACTAGTGGGTTGTTGACAGAAATTATTTTTACCTGTTTTAGTGATTCCTGTGGAATGGAATAAACAATAATCTTCACAAAAAGGCTTTATGCAATAAAGTGTCTTATCCCTAAGTGCAAAAAGACGTCTAGATACGGAAAATATCAACTGACTACTGAAATGAAATAACATTGAAATAAATGATCTGATTTTTGTGAATATCAGCTTTCAAAAATGAACCACATATGACAATGGGTAATGGGAAGTAAAACAGGAATTCACAAGAGGAATGGACTTCAAAAGCCTCTTTTTCTCCTAACAAAAGTCAGAAACATGTAATGAGGTCACACACAATCACAAATGGAGCTGGCACAGACCATTTTAAAAGTTGTTCATAAAAATGTGGGATTGTGAAGACTCACAGTTTTCCCAACAGACCTTCCAGCAAAGAAGGCATGGAGATCCTCACCATGAACCAAACTACCTTCTTATTGCAGACCACTATGCAGACTTCTGGGAACCAGATGACTTCTCAGACACCACCACAGCAACCGTTATACAGACTAAGGAAACATTTCAAACATCCAAAACTGGGGCAGTGAACCTAGACTTTGTCCCTTTGCACATTTTGACCTATGAATGTGATTGTGGAAAATATCCCCGACATACCTCAGTCAGTCAACTGGCAAAGAATAACTGCCTAACTGGTAATTCACATGGCTAAGATTCTGTGTAAGAAAGCTCTAAAATAAAGGTAAAACAGAGGCAATTTGTGCTTGAATGCTCCAACATCCCAAATTCCCAGCTAGATTGGGGAGACACGTGGGCACTTTGATTCCCGCCCTAAACTGGCAAATATGGAAGATGAATTATCTGAAAAAGAGAAACTGATGATCAAGAAGCAAATGAGCCTCAAAAATATTCCATATGTAAAACTTGAAAAACTTGTAACATAAGGCAAAATCAAGCAGAATGTAGACATATGTATAAACTTTAATCCAGGACAGGGAAAGACTACAACTCTATGATCCTATCCGCTCAGGTGGTCTGTCCCTGCTGTCACTTAGAAGGGTAACAGCAATTGCCCTACACATTCTGCACAGCACTGTGTGTGCTTGAGTAAGAGTTCAGTTCAGTGAAAGCCTGTGATGCAATGTGCTTCACATAAACTTCTCAATATCCCCTTGATTTTTAACACATTAAAGTGGGGGTTTTCTCCTATTGGTGAAATAAACCCTATAAATGCACAGACCTTAATGGCAGGACAAATGATTAAACTTAAATATTTTCATGTTCAGAAGTCCCATTGTTATGTCTAAGCTGTTATTTACCAAGGAAACTTAGATCAATCTAATATTCATACATTAAAATTTACTCTATAAATTGCCTGCTGCAAACTAGTGACTCTAAATTAAAGGCATTTTTCTAAATCTGAAAAATGTTTTCTTTCACTTTGGGTAATAAGCTCTTGAGCCATTTGCTTTCTTACAAAACGATATTTTCTCCACTGTCTGCAGACAATAATTGGTGATTATTTGATTACAGGCATTTATCTTAATTACTAAGGAAAGAAAGCTGGGGAGCAGCTAGCTTTAAAAAGATTACTGCTAGGGATTTGTACAAAATGTTTGATGGATTAATAGGAAGAAAGAGCAAATTGAATTTTGGTTGCCCATCCCTGACAAAGTTATCCTGACATTTTTTCCTAAGAGTGAAAGTGATACAATAATTAACAGGTGGACCAGCTTCAGCAACAGTGTTTTTAGTTCACATTTCAGGGTCCTCCCTTTTCTCAGGTTCTTTTCACATTCTGGTAAGCAGACAGTCATGTTGATACAAGAAAAACCTTTGAGTCAAGCTCAGGTTTTGACCCCAAGATAACTCTACTGGAAAGAATTTGCCAGAAATAATAATTTCTTTAGAGGAGAGCTGCTTATTAGTGAGGTAATAAGTGCTGAACATACCTCTCACTGATAAATAAGACTCTTCATAAGCACTAGGAAGGGAAAGTGGACACAGTAGAAAATCCTACTGTGCAGGAGACAGGATGTTTTAGTTACAGGACTCTGCTGAAAGAACACATGGTTTTACTTCTGCCTTGGCAACTTATCTGCCATTTCATCTTAGAGGAAGTTCATCTCTCTGGGTCATTACCCTTCTCTTACTATAGATCTGACCACAGGCAACTGTGAGGATTTCAGTGAAAAATACTGAAATAATTCAAAACCTCTGACTGGTAGGTTTATGTTTGTGGATGCCAATTTTTAAAAGCACAGCCTTTCAAAGAAATTATTCCATCCATTTTTTACAAGAAGGTACCTTGGAGTAGACTGGTGAAATGTATTAAGTACCCTGTTACAGCTTCATGCTGCCTTCCCCAGCCACATGGTGTCCTCTGCGACAGTCCAATCACAAGGGGCTGGTGGCAGAAATGGGATCAATACAGAGACTGCGATGGTAAGGACTCACAGGAAATGAAAAAAACTGTTAAGATGGATTTAGTTAGCCTTGGGAATTAGGAAACTTTTACAAAAAATAATTCCTAACTTAAAAGTAACAAATAAGCTAAGAATGGAGAGGACTTGCCTAACTTCACTTTGCAGCAGCAAAACTAGGAAAATATTCTGAGTCCAGATTTCCATTCCTGGAGTAGTTTTCATTTACCACAACAAACTGACTGTAGAATTCAAGAGATCATATAGTAGAAACATTCCTTTGACTGATTACCAGTAATCAACCAGAGAAAATATACAACTCTGAAATAGCATAACAAAAAAAAGACGTAACTTAACTTACACAGTTATCTTCTTGTTTGTATTTATATTCCACCTCTTTCATATTTTTCAAATTCAGTGCCCTTGCTCTGTAATGAATACACAGAGAACATTTGTAAGGCAAATCATTAGTAGTCTTGAATGGAACCAAGAAGATGCACAACCCAAAACTACAGCACAGATGTTTGAATTTGTGGCAACACAAGCCTTGTCATATTATCATGCCTGTATAGCTTATTCCTTGTGATAATGATACAATTAAAGAGTAAAAAGCACATTATAACCTAATTAGAACATATCAGCTTGAAAATGTGAGTAATGGAAAAATCTGTAATAAAAGTAAATAAAATCGTATGTTTAAGTTTCATTACTGTTTTGTAGATGGCCAGCAGGCTACTCTCAAGTCACAGTAGCTACTACATAATTAACAGGTTCAAAAGCACAGAGAATTAATTAATATTTTTTTACTTGCAAAATCATATCGTAAGGGAAGGAAAAGAAATAATCAAATAGCTATGGGTCATTGAAACTGACACATACGATGAAACAGAACACTACAGTCTAGGTATCAAAATGTGGGAGTCTTCTGGGAAAGTCAGTATCTGCATTTTCTACATGGTCAGTGAAAAGGAATTCTTCCTAAGAAGATATAATAGGACCTTTTGCTACAATATGTCATTTGCAGGAACAGATTTAACTGTAGAACAAGAAGACTATGAAACTAATAATCATCTGAGTGTTGTGCCTAAAGCTAGGCAATGCAAATTATCCTAGAATATGAACAGTTAATAGATGCATCAATGTGCCAGACGTATTTGCAGGTACTGAGGTTGGCTCATTTTTACATATATTGAGCTGCAACTGCTGTAGGTTTGAAAACATTCAGATATATAGTACATAATATGTACTATGTCAAATACTCTGGCATCTGAACAGAAACATCGCAAGAAATCATCTGTAGTGTTTTTGCTTGCTTCACTTTTGCTGACACTTTTACCCACGACCAGATGATTTCCTCCATGCTCTCTTGCCAACCTCATTTGCACAGTGGACTTTAAGGATGTTATCTTGTTCAGTGCCTTTGGATCGCATGGTCAGTCATCTGCAACCTTACTGAAGACCATAGAAATCAATGGGAAGAGTCTTATTTACTCTTCCTAGGTTCAGACTGAGGTGTCTGTTACACCAGACACCAGGGTATCATATTCCCACTTGCATCCCTCTCTTTCTGCTGTGGGAGAACCTCAGATGTCCAGGCACACAGTGTAAACATATAAAGCTGTCTTTTCCTTTAATAGCAAAATCTACCAACATCTCAGTCTACTGAGCAGCAGAGGGTTATCAAAAAGTACCTGAATGATTCAAGCAGAAACTCTCTCCCATAATTTGATTTGCCTTGCAATTTTGAGTTATTTCAGTCTTGGTTCTGCAGCTTACTCTAACAAGAATGGATAGCACCATTAAATTCAATGGACATTAAATTGTGCTATCTATATTGTGCTTAATTTGAGTGGGACTCAAAGTGCACACAAACAAGTGCCTGCAAACAGCAAGTTGTTATGAGGACTGATAAGCTATGGATTAATTTGGTGGGACAAAATGATGAAGTACCACATCCTTCATTCATAAACCAAAGGAGTAACTGACATAAAAGCAAAAGAATACATGAATTTGCATTATCTCAAGTTTCCTTGTCCTAGTTTTCTAGTTTATATAAATAATTTATATTTTCATTAAACATTAGAACAGTCACACAGTTATGATTCATTAATATATATTAGCAGTGAAAATCTGTGCAACACAATGTCTACCTAATAAAGGCTAGAATAGTTAGAAAAATAGAATGTGTTGGTCTGGAAGGGACCTTTAAAGGTCATCTAGTCTGACTACCCCTGCCTGGATGTTTTTACCTAGATCAGGTCTCTCAGAGCCTGACCTTGAATGCCTCCGAGGATGTAGTTACTAAGGCTTGTCAGGCATAATTTTTCCTTAAGGAGTAGATAAATAACTAATTAAAAAGTCTAATACAACAAAGTGTCATATTTCCGTTTAATTTACACAAATTTCACCTAATGAGCTATACGTGCAACGTTAAGAGAAATCTCAAAATAGTAGCATAATATGAAATATCTTAAAGATCCTTAGCCTGCAGTCAATGTATAGGTGCGGCAGCAAAAAATGGAAGTTTCATTGTTAAATTTAGCGTACTGTATGCCTATCCCAACTGTGAAGGAGTATGCCAGAAAGCAGATGTAATTATGTGCTACTCAAACATTTCAGTAAATTGTTTCTCACCTGTGAAAGCGAAAAATGATGATTAGTATAGTGCAAATAACACCATACAACAGTCCCACGTTAGCAGCAAAGCATATCGTGAACACATAGGTACTAACCCAAATGCTCTTGAAGGAAGGAAACAGAAAGAGATGGTTAACTTAAATTTCTGTAATGATGTGCACTTTATGAGTCAGAAATCAAGATTCTTAAAATAAAGATTGTTTCTCAGAGATGAACATCTGGATCTCTGAACTAGTAAATATTGATGACTGAATTAGCAAATAAAATAATGCTTCCCCATGGGGAACACAGATGATGTGGCACGACTCATCCCAAAGCTCACAGTTTCCTTTCAGAATGACTTAGAAGATGTAGTTGCACTAAGAACCTACTAGAATTCAGGACAGAGTCACTTGTTTTGTAAAACTTTTATTTTTCATATTCCCAGTTCTTGTTGCATTCTTCACTGTACATACATAAAACTCTCCCTCCTTCTATGCATTGAAGTACCTTAACATACAGAAAGCTCATTCCCCCCTAGTTGTATAAATGGGAGTTATAATTTGCAAGGAAGTTTCCTAAAACTGGCATTTATCAGCTGACTAGAATCACTCTATAACAAATAAAAACTACTGGTGAATTAATTCTTTTATGTGGAAATTACTAGATTTCATATTACTCCTCCATCTTTCAGTATTTGATAAATAAAACTTGCAATCTATTTTTAAATAGAATTTTTAAAAGCTACAAAGAAGAACATCTGAAACAAAGGCTACTTTGAAAAGGAATTAAAAAAATTCTTCAAAAAGAAGATTTTTTAAAATTTCAAATTTTTTATCTACTAAACAGCAATGATCACTTAAATTTCTATACTACAATGGTGTGTATAGCTGAGAGATATACAGATTTTACAGTTAAAAGGAGAAAGCACATACTTCTCAATTTCTTATACCATGCTAACATCAGCACGTTTCTTTCCCTGAGGGATCCCTTAAGCAGACTGCCACCTGATCTTCACATAAAAAGTGTAAAAGAATGGAAAGTATTTTCACTCCTCTGGATATACCTATCTCCACAGGTGCCCATTTCAACAATTACAGTTCTCGTTACTGTTTGCAGAGAAACAGATCACATTATAATCACAGAAGGGCTTAGGCTGGAAGGGATGTCAGAGGTCATCTAGTTCCATCCCCCCTGCTACCTCTCACCAGCCCAGGTTGCCCAGAGCCTCATGCAAACTGGTCTTGAACATTTTCAGATTGCTGGGCAATCTATTCCAATGCCTCACCACTCTCATAATGAGAAATTTCTTCTGAAGACTGGCAAAATCAGTGTCAAAATTGCCTTTCTGATGATTCCACTTAGCTCAGGAAAGCCAGAGACAATAAAATACTTCCAGCCCAGCCACAGGAATTTTGCCCAGCCAGATTCCAGAGCTGTTATTTTATGAATTACAAAATGTAAGTCACGCTGTGCTAACTTGTGCTTCACAGAGGACAGTGCGTTACATGGCTCCACCCAGAAACCTTTTTCTGCCTCACCTGCAAAACTCTAAACTACTACTTCAACAGCATGGCTGGTAGGTGAAGAGGTAGTTCCATCACTGAAATAGTGCTCAGTGATGCTAAAATATTTGTTAATGACATCTTATAGAAATTGGTTTATATACATGCATCAATATATATATAATATTTGAAAATACTTTTATAAACAATAAATATCAAGTTCTGATTAATCCATGAGAAAGCAATTCAAAGAATTACAAATCAAACATATAGAGGAGATTGCTGCACATGAAAGGGCTAAAGAAGGACTACAAACCTGAAAGTGAAACAGGTTCAAGAGTTAGACTATCCTGATAAGACTGAGCCTTTGACAACACCTGAGATAAAGCAATCTACTTCAGCTGCAGATCTAAGCCTCATTACATCTAACTAAATCGCTGCTGCAACATCAGCAAAATTCTTCAATCTTAGAAGAAAACAGCATGAAAACCCAAAGCAAAATCTGTATAGGAAAAACCTAAGCCAAAAATGTTTAAGTACTGCGGAGTATTGAGAAAACTGGCTGAGTGCCTCTTTGGGACCTCAGTTCTTAACATCTTAACTGTAACCAGTGATTGCCATTGCTGTAGAGATTGAGCCAAAACAATTATATTCTCATTTGTCAATGACCTTTCCAGTGCTTTGCATTGGCATGAAGCCAATACTTTCTAGACTTATAGAGAGAAGTTCTGTTATCTGACATGTATTTTTTTGGATTGTCACAATGTTCAACAAAGTCATGAAAATACCAAAGTTTTATTTAGCATCTTTATATGGTTGTTCCCTACTTGAGGACAGATAGAATCTAACAATTCTTCAAATCTTACCAATATCGTGTTATAGGGCAAGTGTTATTCTCAAAAGCTAAAACAAAATTTACCTTCAAAGTATGCTTGGAGAGTACCCATATAAAAATATTCTAAAGAGGAAGGAAAGAAACAAGCAGAAGATAGGGACTTATGTTGGATCCTGCATATATTGAAAAGCGTGAAAGCATCAAGGAGTACTTTGTGTATACAGCATCTGCAACTGGAACTGTGGACAATATGTTTCCATCTAGACCTTTCCGTTTCATAAGGTCTACTGTTGTGTTAAAGGTTAATGGTGAGGCTGCACCCTGATTACTGGTTGCTACAGTATAGGAAAGTGTAGAGAAGTTCAACTGAGCTGATTAGGGGTCTAGGGAACAGATCTGATGAGGAAAGGCTGAGGGAGCTGGGGCTGTTCAGCCTGGAAAAGAGGAGGCTGAGGGAAAATCTCATTGCTCTCTACAACTACTTGAAGGGAGGTTGTAGTGAGGTGAATGTTGGCCTCTTTTTCCTAGACTAGCAATAGGGCAAGAGGAAATGGGGTCACGTTGAACCAAGAGAAATTCAGACCGGATATTAGGAAAAATTTCTTCATAGACCAAGTGGGGAGGCCTTGTCCGGTAAGATGATAGAGGCTCCATCCTTGAAGGTGTTAAAAATGGATAGACATGTTTCAGGAGATTGTTTAATGGTTAAGGGTTTATAGGCAGATGCTTGGACTTGATGATCTTGGAAAGTCTTTTCCAACCTTGATGATTCTATGAATAGACTATATGTTCACCAGTGAGAGGAGTCTGAACTTGGTACAAAAAAGCAGGAGAAGTGGAAGAATATGTTCTGAGCTAATACTAAGTAGTGCAATACTAAAGTACTGTAATACTAAACATTTTGTAGCACTTTAAAAACATATGCATTGATATGAATGCTGTGTATGGCAGGAAAGGATTCTGGAGTAAAGGTGGTGGGGTGCTAGCTAGCAGATTGAATGTGATTTGAGAGGTGTGGTGTGAAAACAAGACATTCCTGGTGGTTGAACAAGTTGAACCATTGAGTTCAAGAGCAAGTTGAAAGAAAACCAAAAAAAGATACATGCAGTAATATTTGGCTGATAATATTTTATATCAGCTACTTAGATCTGACAGGTTAGCTGCTCCTTTGAATTCAGCTGCTCATAAACATTAAATCTGCAAGAAAATACAATCCATGGCTGAAAGGAAAGATGTCACAGAATCACCTGAGACAGAAGTGACTCTTGAGGATCACTGGGTCTAACTCCTGAGCTGTACTTTTCATATTTAAAACAATAATGTTTTATACAGAATAATCAAGAAAAATCCTGTTTGCTTTCAGTGAGAAGCTTAAAGAAGTGTGAAGGAGCAAGGTAGCCAACCCCACAATATCCAATCTATAATGTTTCTATGATTCTATGATTCCTTTTCCATACCTATAAGCATAACAAGCCTGACTTCTATGCTGACATGGCACACATCATTCCTTCAAAGAGACTGTTCCAGAAAGGACAGTTGCTAATTACTACCAAAAGTTTTCTTAGAATTTCTGTCTTCAAAACACTTTGAACAACCTAGATACTGGAACCAATTAATTTCTAATGTGTTGTCAGTTGCTGGGGTGAATCTTTTCAGGTTAAAATCAAGTTATTAATTAGTTATTCTAATCATCAGGCTTGGCTGGCTCCTCAGACCAGGCAGCAATGTCAGATCAATGTTTATGGCCTTACTGTAGATTATGTGATTTAAAGCAGGATGATTTACCCTGTAAGGCTAAGGACTGATGGTACAACTACTTGAAGATAAATTATTGTTTGTGAATGTTCAAGCAAAAACAATAAACCCAGCAAACTCCTCCTCTCTACAAACACTCAGAAATAATGACAAATGTCAGAGATGTCATAACCCATCCTTTTCTGCCAAAACCACAAAAGCAAAACGCAGACAGATTAGTCTTTGAAAATACATCAAGTCTAATGAGCTTCCAGAATATCATGCTGGAAAACTTAACTACATATTATCTCAAAGCACTGATAGAGAAGCTATATCATTCTCCCATAACTACGAATTTTCATGAGTCCACTGCCCCCAAAACAATTCTTGATCCACATTAGTCTTACTCAATATGGAATGTTTTTAATATTTGCTAGGAGTTCTATGTAAATGTATGTCAAATCTGAGTGGACAATTAAGAATCTACTGCAGAGTTTCATAATGTGTCTCTTTCCATTGGTTTATTTTTCTCATGTAGTCCTCCTCTCACACGGCAGAATCCCTCATTATGATCAAAAAATACTCTGTAAAATTTGAAAGAGTTAGAGCAATGCACCTACAGCACCCTAGTGTATCTCTAGTGTTTCCAGCTGTTTGTCCTATATGGTCATTACGTATCTCCAGAACCCCATCCTGTATTCTTTAATAATACTGCAATAACAAAAGCACAATAAACAGCTAGACAGGGAATAAAAACTAGACACACATTGCTTAGATTGACTTGATCTGTTTCACTTACCCAATCTATTTTATCCACATTCCAATATTTTTTTAAGTCCCGGAACTGCATTAGCATCCCCTTCAAGCCCACGATGATAATGCTTGCAAGCACACACTTAAAAGAAACATAAAAAACAAAGACCACTTGCAGAATAAATCTGCCTTCAGTTTAGCAGTCATTATTGTAAGTAACTTATTAAAAATCTGACAGTAGTGTTTCAAAAACAGGGTGACACAAACATAGCAGCACCAAACTCACTTGTTTGGGGTTTTTTGAAGGCAATCTATAGGACACCTAATTATGAGGAAATTTACATCAATTCCAGGACTCCCCAAGTCTCTCCATATATTGCCAGACAACTACGTTCTGTTGTAGTCTGGGATACTATGAAGCAAACAAACACTCAGCTTCTACACAGTAAAAGGATTTTAATTCCCCCTCTTCACCACATAGAAAACATCTCTAGAGAATAAAGACATTAACCTTTTGAGGCACATAAAAATAATGTATTGTTCTCCAAATCATCAAGTGGGAGGAGATGGATGAAGAAATTATCTGGAGCCAAGAAGTATGGAGTACAAAGCAGTGGACATGCAGCAAATAGATGGGGAGGGCTAAAAAGCATAGTAGAAAAGAAATGAAACACCAAGACAGCACCATACAAATAGTTTTTTTAGGATATGAGCAAAAAAGACTACAGGAAACCTGTCACGATGTACATATAATATAGATAAAAAAAGAGGGGAGGAAGAAGTATGGTAAGAAAAAGGGTATATTGTGCACCCTTCTTCATGTGTCCTTACTTTGTGTGGTTAAAACAAGCTATAAAAGGATCTGTATTTGAAAAATGGGAATGTTCATGTGACATTACTTACACAATAGCACAAGTAAATTCAGAACACAGATGTGTTGAAATTTCATACACAAATGTGAAAGGATTCTGGATCATTTTGGAGGAGCTGCATTATGTATCTGTGATATGCATATGAATACATGGAGAAAAAAATCTGGATCTTCGTTAATTTAGACCACATTTTGTTAATTTACAAGTCCACAGGACCCTCTTCACCTTACTTTTGCCACATGGTTTATAAAAATATCTATAAACTGTGTGCCAAAGGTAAGGGGAAGATAAATGCTTTCTTCCATACTTATGTACTGACCTGTGTAGAATCATAGAATCCTCATGGCTGGAAAGGACCTCCACAATCATTAAATCCAGCCCTCATCCCAACAACTCTGCAAACCCTAGCCTCCCTGAACAGTCCATTCCAATGCCCAATCACTCTCTCAGTAAAGAATTTATTCCTGATGTCCAATCTAAACCTCCCCTGAGGCAGCTTAAGGCCATTTCCCCTTATCCTATCTTTAGTAATTTGGGAAAAAGAGACCAGCACCAACCTCGCTACAACCTCCTTTCAGGTACTTGCAGAGACCTGTAAGGTCCCCTCTCAGCCTTCTCTTCTCTAGACTAAATAAAGCCAGTTCCCTCAGCCGCTCCTCACAGGGCCTGTTTCCAGACCTCTCCAGACCTTTCCAGGCTTGTTGCCCTTCTCTGGACCTGGTCCAGCACCTACGTATGCAACTATTTGTGTAAAATCCGTATGCATTTTGTTGCCAGCCCTGTATTTTTGATTTTTGGACTTGCTGTGCCTTTAATATTCTTTCTCCCATAGAAAATACAGGTATTTTACATATAAAGCTATCTTTCCCTGAAAAAAGCTGTCTTTAGAAAATGTTTGATATAATCTTAAAAAAGCAGGTAAATACCATACCATAGGGAGCCAGTACAGCATGGGTCCAACCGCATAGATCACCACAAGAACTAAGACACAAGAGATAAGGCATGCCACCTAAAACAATAAATGGGAACAGCAAATCAGTCTAATAAAAAAAGAATACATTCAAATGGGTGAGAAGAAGTAATTATCAAATCTTGCAGATGAAGTCAAGAAGATGGTAGCTATTAAGCACATCTCTGGACTGCAGATGTATACATTTTCAGTTTTAATCTTTGATGATCACCTTTAGTGAAAACTTAGTAAAACATCTTGGCATCTGTGCTTGACCCTGCTGACAGAGGGCAGCCACTGACCACAGTGTCACTGATGTTTGTGGTTATTAGAGAGTTAACACACAGTATGTCATTGAAAAAGTTTCGCAACACCCATAGTATATTTATAGCCCTGCACCCTGTGCTGCCCTAAGTAATAAATCTGACATAATACTAAGCAAAACTTGTGTATGGAGATCTGTGTCATAACTTAATGCAAAGAGAATATTTCTAACTTCTTTTTTGGGGAACAACACCAACAGGAAACTATTGTGTTCAACCAGAAACTACTAATATATTAATGGAATTTAGAAGACATAGGAAGAATTTTTAAAAATATATTAAAGATTATAATTAATGCAGGTGGCATAAATCCAAACAAACGTGTGGTTTGAGAATGTTATGTTTCTTCACAGTATTATATGATATTAATCTGATGGAAAACTACAGCAAAATTGCAGTTTCCTACTCCTCTCTGATTGCTCACATGCCTGTTCTGGTTTCTTTAAAATGTAGTCCAGATTCACAGAAGGTTTTTTATGATAAGTAGAACAATATTCAGCTTAAATTTATATTAATAATGTGTTTCTTTACTAAAATAATTGCATTCATTGTAAGATACAAGTTGTTTAAAACAAAACTAGCAAGCTGTTAAACCGCTAGAAAATTAAAGCCGTGGTGAACTTAAAACTACCACGAAGAAGGATAGGCAGTGTTTACGGAAAAGGGGACACAAAATCTGTGGGTAAAGTCACAATGAACTTTTCCCTCTTTCTGCCTTCCCAAAACCCAAAAACAAGTGTTGACTCCATTTCAAGGTTACAATCCTATCGAAACAGAGCAGAGCAACAGCTATAAAAAGACAACAGCAACAAACTCCTGAGGATTTTACATTCAGAATGCAGGATGCCAGTGCTGGACCCTTGAGTTCCAGAAGATGGAGTAAGAGGCAGTACTCAGGGGGCTGCCCCAGGGGCATCCCAGCCGAGGTGGCCCACATGGTACCTTCACATACAAAAATCATAGATGACCAGTTTGCGACCTCTATTGTTCACAAGCACAATTCAGACAAGAAATACCTCCACACAGTATCATTTTCATCATTTGCAGCTCCCTCATTTCTGAGTGACTGAAGGCTTAATTTTCACCAGAAGAAAATCACTAAAAAAAATCTTAACAATCTGAGTGTCCTTCAGTATATACAGTGTCATGCGGTAGAAACTGGGAAGATTACCTAGGGATTTTTTAACAAGATCTCTCAAGGTTACTGCTACTTTAACTTTATTTTGAAAAACAAATCTCATTTTTAAAACAAACTTCTCTATAGCCTCTATCATTCAATCCATTAGACATCATTAGAGGGCTTTGGTTACAGTGCTGGCAAATTGACAGTAAACTGAAAGGACTTTGGTGTCGTTTCCTACAGCCTGAAAACAACTCCTAACCTTCTTACTGCCACAGGCTTTAGAGTTCATGCTGAATTACTCTGGTGGAGACGATTAAGTGGAACTGTTTTCTTTCCTAGTAGTTAGTCAGACAGTTAAAAATGGCAGGGCAGAGTCATTTTCCAGAACAGAGAAAAAGGAAGAATAGGGCAATGCAATGGATAAACCAATACATGTTCCAGTCAGCAGTATCATAACCTTCATTTTCCTGAATACTTCACTGTAACCAGTTACCTGTGTTCTGGCTCCTGTACTGTATAAAAGTGCCGTCCGTCCCATCGCTGCAGCACTTGGTATGCAAAAGAAAAATGAAGAAATCGCGTTGCTGAGGCCATGAGCCAAAAATTCCTGCAAATTTGTTAAACAGAATATATATTTTTTATATTGCTGTCATTTTGATGGCTCTTGCCAATTAAGGAGTCCCTTATGTAAATATTAGCAATGATAAAAGATGGCCATATTTCTGAGGGCAGAAAAATGACATATGTGGTAAAAGATCTCCCAACATAATATATCTTATCATAACTCAGAAGTAATTTGAATGATAGAGCTGCTGAACAAGATTCATCAAAAGCAGGAGGCACGTTATGTTCATAGAATAAGTGGTATTGCTAACTTTTGAAGTTTAGCCAAAATATTTACATCTTTATACACATCTGCTTTTCAACAAGCTAGAATCTCAAGTAGTAGGATCTGGATAGTGTCCAGGTTGTTTGTGGCTTATGGAAAAGTTGGCCACTGATTTTCATTCTTTTAGAGCATGCTTTAGTGGAAGTGAAGTATGGTAGCAATAGTATCTGCCTGCTTCCTCTCATTGCAAATATATGTGGTGCTCATTCACAGTCAACAGTGTTCTCTGCAAGAGCACCCCAACTTGACTACCCAGCACTTGTCTTCTTCTCTGGATTATAAGGAACCCATTTGTCTTGTCTGCTGAGGGTGATGTGTAAGAAAGGACTTCAATACTGCTAGAAGTCCTCAGGACACAACCAGGGCAGCAGCTGAACATAAGCCTGACTTTTCAGCACAAAACAGCACCAGGTTAAAGCTCCCCAAACACCCCCACACCATCACACTATGCTGCCAAGTTCACCACTAGACCATATCTTTAAGCATCACAATTAGTGTGCAAGGTACATTTCCAAAGGTGTGGAGTCATCCTGATGGGCTTTGTTTTAGTGCCCTTGAGACAGTGCACCCTATCACCCTGAAGTCTGACATGTCCTAAGCTCAGTGTCTTTTCTCTCTGCTTCCTAGAAAACAGGCACCAACAGAAACCTGTGGTCCAGTGTATTCATTCTGAAGAATATTTCAGGGACATGAGCAGACAAGAACATTCCCACCACACTTCCAATGACACCAGTTGTAAAACATATGAACAGATGTAGCAAGACTGATGTGTCTGGATAAGGTGTTAAATAGACCTCCAGCTGCAAAGCCAACCGTTCTTCATTCAACCTTATGTCATTTACCCCAAATCACTTAACAGAAAGTTGTAGGCAGCATTTTCTTCACACATTGCTATTGCCAGTTATCTAAATTTGAGTGTTTCTTTCAATGGTGCTAGGATAATTTCCTCCATGGATTTCCAGTTGGCTTGGAGTTATTCACCCATACGATGAGCAGTGAGGTAGTGCAGAAAGTAATACCCCATTTCTATTTAAGCATGTCCACTGTAAAATGGAACTCTGCACAGAACACTCATGTGACTGAAAATTTGGCAGCATTCTTTGAACACATTCTGCCTCTTTTATACATAAATCCCTTTATTTCAAATGAGACTTCTGCTTGAAGTTTAATATTATAACATCAGCTGTGCCCTGGAGCTATAGGTATCTGGTTTGTTTTTACAACTGCTTTGTTTATTTAACAAGTATCTGATTTAACACCTTAGCTTTCTTCCAGAGCTCAGCTGCCAGAGGAGACGCTGTCTCATGTAGAAGGCAGGGAGATGCACTAGCATCCTGCTAGCATGCTGCATAGAATGAAGCATTTCGAACAAAGCATCCCGAAGGAGATCCCCTAAAGGAGCAACTCAAACTAAAAGGGCATTCTGCATTGCTGATTTGGGCTAGATTTGTGGTTTACCATCTTCATTGGACGATCTTGGGTGCCACATGGAAAATACCCTTCCTACTGAGCATTCCTCTATAACAACTGTCCAAACTGGTACAGCAATTTCAAGACTTACTGACAATTTGGAGAAAGAACTTTACCTGGTTGTCATCCACAGTGTATTTAAATTTTTTAGCAGAGCCTTGAGCAAGAGCTAGTGATGCTACATAACCAACCAGTGCTAACCCAAAAGCTTCAATGACTACTTCAGGAAGGACATTCAATGGTGGTGTTTTCGGTGATGGTAACCTGTAAGAAATAGACAATCATTTCTGCAAAGCCTCAAGATACCCAAGAATAATGAAAACACACAGAAAAATCCTTATATTATCTGATTTTTTTTTTAATACTTGTGACATTTTTCAGTATTTCTTGTCTCAGACTAATAATTTCTCCATGTATGGAGAACTGCAGAGGAGAATTTGTATGAGGAGATGAAACTATTTCAGGTGGAGTATTCCATTTGCAAACTTAAATTTGAGAAACTATGAAGTGATCTTTATAAATTAGCTCCCTCATTGACAGGTAAAATCAGCAACCATTCCATAATTTTCTAATGCTCACTAAAAGAGACTCTACTGTATACATTTTCTTTTTTATAGTTGGTTTCTTGAAGTGTTTAATTTAAACCTTTTAAACAAATTAGTATTCCTGTAGGTTATGAACAGCATGGACATTTATTCCATCTAATGGAGACAGTCTCAGGAACTGCAATGAAATGCCTCAGTTAATAACAGCCCCACATTGTCTCTGTGCTCCACAAAAAGACTTCCAGAGTTGTTCCAGAGTACCAATCATACTACCTAAGAGCTGCACTATGCTCTAAAGCTTTCCAACACTCAAGTGACAAGCAGTTCAATATTTCAGGTAGGTGACTAAAAGTACATAGCAATGATTCAGGCTCCGCTTTGGTTTTTCAGCACTACAGAATCTTCCCATGCAAGGTTAGATAGAAAATAAGCTCCTGATTAAAGCTGCATGCAGATGATTTTAATGTCCATAATTCATATCAAAAGGGTACATGAAATTCTGTTTTAATTTAAGATGCAGAGCATATATTAGCATGTTCCAAATACTCAAAACCAATTTTCTTTCCTAGCAACTTCCCAGTCTGGAGTCCTGAGTAACATAATCTAGTAAAGTTGTCCCTGCCTAGACAAGGCGGTTGGAACTAGACGATCTTTAAGGTCCCTTCCAACCCTGGCCATTCTGTGATTTTATGATTTTATTTCTACCAGTGCAAGCTAATGCTGCAATGGATTTGTACTTTGTGAAACCCAGGGAGAACTTGATGTTTCCAGAGGGGAGATTGCACAACAGCTATGTTTTTCTTTACCAACCTTCAGAGTTTGAACATCCTCCCTAATAATTTAATCTAATTTTTTGTTCCCACTAGTTATATTGAATATTTTTTAACTTCTTTTCAAGGTCATGGAGAAAATATATTAGTATCTGTAGTTAGAATGCTCTTTTCTCAATTAAACATATCTAAATCTTTTAAATTTTCTTAGAAACCACATTTTGTAAAATTACTATGTGAGTGGAGAAGAATGAAATATGGTAATCTACAAGCCTTATCTCATTGCAAGTCTTTCCTGCTACAATAACCCAAAGTAACCCTCAAAGAGCAGCAAATAATCTTGTAGGGATTGTTCTCCTGTCATTCACACATCAGCCATCAAAAGGTACTTAGTACCTACTCTTTATTCCATAAAGTACTAAAAGATCCATGAAAATGCATGAGACAGTCTATCTTCCTGTGATGATCTCCATACAAATATAGCTTCATATATATATCACAAATATAGGTTCATTTGTGAGACAGTGTTTAAGTAGGTTAGAAATTAACATAATACATTTTTGCTAATTCGTATTTCTCAAACTACTCTGACCTCTTCAGAGACTGTTCTCAAAAATAAACATTTAAAAGTCACAAGGTAATAAAAAACACATTACCCTTCAGGAATATGTCCCACGACTTCTACCCCATACATGTATTCCATATCAGCATAGTAGCAAGCAATGGATGTAGCAATTATCTATTGGTTCAACACAGAAGATGTTACGTTTCTATTACTTTCAGTTTCTCGCACCTAGGCACACATCCAGTCTTTTCTTAAACATCTCCAGGAATGGGAACTTCACCACCTACCTGGGCAGCCCATTCTAATGTCTAACCACCTATTCCATGAGGAAATGCTTCCCAACTTCTAACCTAAACCTCCCCTGTGCAGCTTCAAACCATGCCCTCTCATCCTGTCACTAGTTGCCTGGGAGAAAAACCCTGCCTATAACCTCCCTCCAGATAGTTATACAGCGTGACAAGGTCCCTCCTAAGTCTCCTCTCCTCCAAGCTAAACAAACCCAGCTCCCTCAGCCTCTCCTCGTAAAACTTCACCAGCCTTGTTACTCTCATCCGGACCCACTCCAGTACCTCAGTATCTTTGTTGAAAAGCTCACACCTTAACATTCTAGGTTTCACATCCTTGTGATTATGTAAAAAGTAGCAAATATATTAAAACAGGGAACAAACAAACAGGGAACAGTTGTGTGGCAAGTGTGGCTGTGGGTACCTTCACAGTAAACTCCAGCATATTAGTTGAACCAGTAGAACCCGTTACATCAGCTGAACTGAAAGCTCAGTAAACAGAAAGCCTGGAATGTGGTTTAGTGCTTACCAGAACTAGATCGATGGGAAGAACAACTTTAATATTTCTCTGAAATTTCTCATTCAGTTCTTTAACAAGAACAAGCACCATAATGCTCATCAAGGAGAGAAGTAAAGCCTCCAGCTGAACTGATCTGATGTTCTCAAATATGTAGGCATATATCTATAAAAAACAGCAAGTAACAATCACAGATTAAAAATTACATCGCTCTGGGTGACAGGCTGTGGTTTATTGCATGCAACTTCAGACATCTTAAATAATCTGTGAGAACTGACTGAATCAATACTGCAGAAGCTGAGTAATTTGGCAAGCTGGTTGGCACTTAGGAATTTGCAATGAAGAAAAGCACTGATTTCTTATTACTATGGACTTTAGAAAACTCAAATACTGGCAGTCAATAATTGTGTATATGAATTGACAAATTACTATCAGTAGAAGCAAGCAAGAAATTCCAGTAACTGTAGTATATATCCTTCTCCTAGTCAATCTCTTTAAATTCAGTGAGATAAATGAGTGTTGCACAAAAATGTTAAAACAAGCTTTCATTCACCAAAATTTTTTTACAATGTACACAGCTCAACATCCATTGATAGCTCAAGACATCCATCAACTCTAATAGCAAAAGTAGTTCTGAGGAAACATCAAAAAAGACAGAAAGGAAGGGAAAGAGAAGGAAAAAGAGGAAGAATAAAAAAGAAAAGCAAAATCTGGCAGCAGATGGATGGAAACAGAAGCAACAGGAATCACAGAATCATTAAGGTTGGAATAGACCTCCAAGACCTCATCTAGTCCATCAGCCCAATGCCACTAAATCATGTTTTTAAGCAGTAAAACTATGTTTTCAGGCATCAAATCTATCTAGATGAGCATTTTCTTCAGGATATCTCCAGTGCACAAGAGGAACTTTCAAAATGTATTTCCAGAGCAACTGTATACCTCCCATTGGTTTATCTTGCCCATTACAGTGCTCTATAGAGAATAGAAAAAGAATCATTTAGGTTGGAAAAGACCCTTGAGATTGTCAATTCCAAGCAATAACTCTACTCTACCAAGTTCACCACTGAAGCACCATATCTAAATGATCTTTAAGCACATCCAGGGTTTGATCAGGCCAAGGTGTTGAGCACAGGAGTTAGCTGTCAGGTTGTGTATGTATACTCTTGGCTACTTAAATAACTAAAGATATGTACTGACTTCTGTTTCTTTCCTTATAAACATAAGCTCTTAACTTACAAGCTGAAAAGCAAGAGGTAACAGGGATTGAGGAAGAAGGGATGATTCCAGGGGAAACTCTCCATAGCAAGCTGCAAAGTTTGCAGGTGTGAGGGTGCAAGGAGTGATGCACACTGGACCACAAGGTGCAGGATTCCAGAGTAGTGGGTTCTGGGATATTGGGGAATGACTGCATTGCTACACAAGCAGTCTGACTGCAGTGTTTAAATAGAAAGAGGAGACTGGAGCATGGATAGGGAGCTGCAAATGGGAAGCCTTCAGCTCTTCAAAGGTTAAGGTGTGGTGCAACATGCTGTAAAAGAGAAAATGTAATTGGGTCTCTGACTGAGAAAGAAAATATGGTGCTGAATGTAAGGAATATGTGGAACCAGAGCTCTGGCTTTAATGAAAAGCAGGGGGCCTC
>VZRI01010060.1:0-92417 GCA_013397515.1 Upupa epops
TCTTTTTTTCACTGACATATTTACAAAAGGTCTTCGTACTATCCTTAACAATGATGGCCAGCCTGAGTTCGAGTTGATCTTCAGCCTCCCTAATTTTCTTCCTACACAGCCTGACAATTCCTCAGTACATGACTCGATTGACCTCGCCCTTTTTCCAGAGGTGGTACATTCTCTTTTTCTCTCTTAGATTTTTCAAAATTCCCTTATTCATCCAGGCTGGTCTTTTTCCTCTGTGGCTCATCTTGCAACACACAGGGACAGCCTGGTTTTATGCCTTCAATAATTCATTCCTGAAGTATACCCAGCTCTCCTGAACCCCCTTCTTGTAAAGGGCTGCCTCTCAAGGAAATTTCCTAATCAATTCCTTAAATAAACTGAAACCTCTGGTAGGTTCACTGACCAATTGTGACAAACGTGACACATCAGTCTGTCAAAATCTAACATTTCTTTCAGAGAGTTGAAATAAAAGTTGCAACAAAAGCCTGTTTACTCACAAAAAGTGAAGTGGCAACATACTTACCCTACTGTGATATTCTGAACTCACAAGCTACACATGGAATTTAAAATTCCCAAGCATGACTAAAGCAGCATATCTAGAATGGCATTCAACATTAGAAGTATTTCTAGATTCTAACAAAAAGACTCGAAAGAAGAAGACTACAATGAATGACAATTTAGAACATGTGATGTGCTTGCATACCAGTTCTGTAGTGGCAGTCTGAATTCTCACACATACAGCTGTTGGGAACATGCAGGCCTCTCTCTTGGACAGCTTTTGACGATACCTGGCAAGAAGTCACAGCCTCACTCTTCCCTTCTGGGAAGCAAAACTGGCAGGTGCAGCAATCTGAACCAACCTCCCTAGCTCCATGCAACACAAATCCAGGAGACAGTGTCTGCTGCTCCACTCTTGCTGATGAGGGTTAACACCAGAACTAATTACCCTGGACTTACTTCAGATAGTTTGTGCTTGGCATGCAGGAAAGTGGCAGAGCGCATTGAAATCTCTCACTTGATAGGCTATTCATGAGAAAAACTAGAATGGACAAAGACTGTAGCTGCAATGAAATCCAATGTCACATTCCTGTATAATGGCACTGCAACAATGCAGTGAGTATTTTTTATATAAAGAGAAACATAAAGATTGAAATTGCAAAGTTTTCTTCTATTTTCTCCCTTATGAATGATGATAGTAATTGTTAATTAATTTTAAAGCTGCCACTGTAACATCCGAATGAATAATATTGCAAATTCCTCAAAATAGTTACATATATATATATATACACGCGCACACACACACACACACGTATTTATATATATGTATTTTTCCTAAGTAATAGTGGAACATGCTAGGAGGAAGTAAAGTAATATTGATGTCTTCCACAATATGCCAAATAAGCAGATTCAAGTTTGCTTTGAAAATGCTGGTAAGTAAGAAACACTTAACAAAAAACCCACTATTTGAGTTTTCACTCATCAAGTGCCAATCTACAATTATCAAGAAAGAAAATGAGAAGAATATACTTTTAAATGTGTTTAGACAAATCTGCCTCTTCTCTGTTTCAAATAATACAACTCTACAGATAAAGACTAGGAGTACAGACAACAACATGACCACATTAAAACACTTTTTATAAACAGAAAGATGTTTTAGGTTATTGACCCTGCAAACTGTTTTAAAATGGGAAGTTATGTTTCTAATTTAATTATAAATAAGCTGAAATCTAAAACCAATCTTCCATCATCAAATTTGACAGATAGAAGATCATCCAGCTTGTATGTGGTTACTGCAAGAGTCACTCTGCAAGTCTGATTCATAGCCAATATGTATTTGTACATTAGATTTGTACACTGCAAACATTCAGACATTTTCAGACAAGAATAGAGTAGCCTTCTAACAAACATCCAAATTCCTCTTAAAATAACTAAGAGATGTCAGTGTTGAGCAACAGATGTGTTCTCACGTGCAAAGAAGTAAAAAAGCTTATTGAACCAAAGACTCTCCAGCTCCCGAATTGTTATCTCCAAGACAGTAAACCTCTAGAGCCCATCTCCACATGACACATTTATCTAAAGTGGCTGCACACATGTAATGATGGCTTTTGTTTCGTTATCATGGCCATTCTGAGATTAAATACTGCAGCCAAATGCTTATAAATTAATCCCAGAACATTTTGAAATGCTTCAAAGCTTTTAGTGGGGAACTTCTTGCATAGGTTTTGTAGATGATGCTGACCACAGTTCACTGCAACCAGCCGGTTCAGATAAGTAAGATGAAAGCAGACATTTCCTGAGAATATCTTGAAAGCTTTCCATTAGACTGTGCCAGGGGTATACACTAAAAACAGCAAGTGCCCATGCTTGTATAGGAACCGATCTTCCCACTGCTTTCTCCATTCTTGAACTACTGTATTTGTCTCTATTTATCTGCTTCATTTGATATCTTGCAAAGATCTTTGGGGAAAAAAAAGGCAACCTGTGTTTTCTAGTTTACAGTACATTATAAAGCAGCTCTTATTGTAACAAAAATACGCTTAACATACTGAACATTGTAGCAGTAGGGGACAGAATTCTACCATTGCCAAAGCATTACTATTGACAAATAAGTAAGAAATTTGTTCTACACATAATTTTAAATGTCACTCCATGACAGGCATGAATGCAATTATTTAAACATAATTCTCTGTCTGCCCAAGTATACTCTAAAAAGGTCGATACAGCATGACTGAATATACTGGCCATAAAGACGGCAGTGCCTCAGGCTAGATTTTCAATAAAGGCTGAGACTGGCAGTTCATATTTTATACAACAATTTGATTGAATAAATCCAGCTGTTCAATAGGAACAGGAAATACTCCACTGTTGTCATCTTTACAATTTTGTATTTTGAGAAAGAAATTTACATTGTCTCATTTCAGGCACTTTATTTCAGAGCAATGAACTAGAAGCCTAGAATTCTTTAATAGTCAGTAGACTCAAGGACACAAAAGTTCTTTTAATAGCTTCTTGACGACCACTGAATTATAGCAGGAGCGTATGTGTAATGTAAGCACTAAATGTAGATATTACTATTATCCAACATGCTGTATCCTACAAAGAATTAACACGCACGACAATGAAAGGAGCATTAGCACAACATAACACAAACTATTAACAGTGATGACACTTGAATTCAATACAGAAGTAATAATCATCTGCACAGTAGCATATCACAAAAATGGTCAGGGCACCCCTAAAGTGCACTATGAATTTAAGTACATTGTTTGAGTCCTCAGCACACACAGCCATAGAGAAGAAGGAAGTGGTGAGCCACAGTATTGATGCACAAAAAGGGGTGCAAGTGAAGTACAACAGTTGCTACTTTAAACAAAGCAACCCTGCCCCCTTCCAACAAAAACGAAACAGTTCAACTGTTGAGGTCCTAGTAGTTTCTTTTCCTGAAATTCCATGCTCACACCATCTTCTGTCATCTCTGTTCTTATACCTCCTGCACCCCAGGTTACCTTTAATATGATCTTTTAAGCTCCTAGGAAGTAGTACTATCCTCTTCCAGGGCTACTTAATGCTACTTGTGACCAGGTCAATATGTATGAATACATTCTGAAAACATTCTTCTTTCAGTGACAGAAGACAGGAATGTGCTACCCTGACTCAGGCCCCACAAAACTCAGCAATCTAAATGACATCACATGTGCTGCAATATGCATCATCTCTCAGTAAAGCTAAAGGGAAGCCTGAGAAGATTTACTAGAGTGTAATTCTTTTACTGAGCAGTATTAATAACATATGAGATTCGTAGGCAGACCACAGGATGGGTCACAATCTGAGCATCTGTCTGCAAGGGGTTACCTATGTCCTCAGTAGCCTTTCCCCACACAATTCTGGATTGCACTAAATAGTAAAGTTTGATAAGCATTTCTAAATAACTAAATGTTCGGTTTAATCTTTCCAGAAATTATGCAACACCTGTCATCTTCTTGGAGTAACATTAACATCTGTTCTACCCCTGAAGTTACATTCTTTTACATCCTCTCCTAAGTGGGGAGTGAGAGAAGTTTTTCAGCATCTGAAGACCATGAGCATGGGAGAACCTTACAACAAGCTGAAGTCAACAAGAGTTTTATTCATCTTTTCACTAGAATAATATTAGTTCCCAACCTGCTTGAGAGCTTAGGGTTGCTAGTGGACCACAGGCTGAGCATGAGCCAGTAACATGCCCTAGCGGCCAAAAAGGCCAATGATCTCTTGGGGTATATTAAGAAGGGTGTGGTTGGTAGGTCAAGGAAGGTTCTCCTCCCCCTGTAACTCTGCTCTGGTTAGACTGCATCTGGAACACTGCATCCAGTTCTGTATTCCTCAGTTCAAGAGAGACAAGGAAAGAATCCAGAGCAGAGCCACTTAAGACCATCAGAGGGCTGGAGTGTCTTATAAGAGGCTGAGAGAGAGGGGTCTATTTAGTCTGGAGAGGAGGAAACTGAGGAGAGATCTCATAAATGCTTCTAAGTATCTAAAGGGCAATTGTCAGAATGACAATTCTTGGTGGTGCCCATAAATAGGACAAGGGGCAGTGGGCATAAACTGGAACATAGGAGATTCACTTTGAACGTAAAGAAAGGCTTTTTTACAGTAAGGGTGACAGAGCACTGCACCAGGCTTCCCAGAGAGGTTGCAGCGTCTCTGACTCAAAACATTCAAAACCCATCTGAGCACATTTGTGTATGATCAGCTCTAGGAGAACCTGCTCTGCAAGGAGGTTGGACTAGATTTCCCGAGGTCCCTTCCAGCCCATATGATTCCATGATTCTATAATATAAAATCTACTCCAGGATCAAATATAACTAATTTGCTTAGGGGTGAACTCTTGGCACAAGTAAAAACAGACTTCGTTCTCTGTTTCTACTGATTGCTACCAAGGTTATCTGCTACTTGTGTAACACTTTAAAGCCATTGTAAAACAATCGTTAGCTATGCAAACATTTAGAGTTCATACGTGCAGACAGACTAGCAACATATTTTAACTTCTGATCTAGTCACCATTTCCTTAAATATACAGGAACTACCTGAAATATTCATAAGATCTGTTTCACAGATTACCAATTCAACCATAAGAATATACAGTAAAAATGACAAAAGATTTGTTCTTCTAGTTGATAAAAAATTTATGCCAAGGCATTCAAGTAAAGTTACTTTCTGTGTTCTGATTTAATGAATCATTTGAGCAGTATCTGGCTGGATGACACAGATGTAAGGCTCGCTGAAGCCTACTCTAATGCCTGCTGGTATAGTCTTCCTTGGGACAGTAAAGCCAGAACAATGTGTCAGACTGAAGTAATATCAAGGAAAGTAAGTGCAGTACTGGGATGTTATGAGGTTGGCCCACAACACTTCTTGACCTGTGAATAAGTACAGTAGTAAGTACTTAGAGAATTAACTACTTATAAAAGTATCCTACAGACTCCAGTGACCCAGGAAGGCCAAAAGAAGCAGCAGCAGTGCTGCAATAAACAGTCTCCGGAATAAGATTTTTATAATCTTGTAATCCAAGCTGAAAGCCATACAAAGAAATTGAAAGGAAGGGCCCCACACTGTGAAACCACCAATGATTTCTTAAAAAGTGAACTAAACTAATGTGAATTGTTTAACACAAATTTGTGAGAAAATCGCATGTTTTATATGCTGCAAAGTTTATATCTTTAACTCCAGAAATGTACAAAGATTTTGGAAAATACAAATTAAATGCAATTACTTGATACATTTGACTACAATTTCTATAGATCACATTTCTGTGTAGACGTTTACTGAAAGACACTATAGTAAAATTCCTGTTAGGGAAATCCTTGGAAAGAATTTAATTCCACAGTAAGTAGAATAAAGCTAAGGAGGACTTGTAGACACTGGAATATCATAATCTTAATCAATACACTAATCCTCAAAAAATACTGGGTACCAGTATTGTTTTCAGAAATTTGCAAGTTGCTAAAAAGAGCTTTTTCTTTCAAAGGCATTTGCTAGAATACTCAAACAAACATTTTGAGAAGCACATCATATCTTTATTGAAACAATTCTACTTTACTTGTGAAATGTTTTAAAAAACTAATAGATGGGAAGTGAAAAGTGTAACTGTTAGGACAAACCCAAATAATACAACACACATGTCATTCTGTCCTACTGTCAGAGGATGGAGCAATGTCTATGAGCAGCAAAAGGAGTGAAGTATACCCCTCTTTCACCTCTTCAGCGCCCTTTAAAATCTTGCAAAACTTTTCCTTTTAAATGTAAGATTACGTTTGTACATTGTTAACATGTTGCTACTACTAGAACAATCCTGTTTTGTCAAGGGAATTTAGTTGAAAAATACATTTCCTTCTTTTTATCTGAAAATTTAATCTTGTCTTGATAGGCCAGTTAAGGACAGTTGTGTATGATAATATTTGATATGAAAGGGTACTTACACAGATAATAAAGCAACAGCAATTAGAGTCCATTCAGGCATTTTGTGAATAATATTTCTGTTTGTTAACCTGAAAAAGCATTAAAAAAATAAGAACATTTCAGAGTGCAAGTAAACTGGTTTTAACTGATGAATTTTGATTGAAGTCTACCATTAAATCTTAATAAACTGAGTTACAATGTCACAATTAGCCAGGTCTTCTCAAGGTCATCTGGTGATAGGACAAGGGGCAATGGGTGAAAGCAGAAACAGAGGAGGTTCCATATAAATATCATAAGGAACTTCTTCACAGTGAGGGTAATGGAGCATTGGAACAGGCTGGCCAGGGGGGTTGCAGAGTCTCCTTCTCTGGAGACGTTCAAGACCCACCTGGATTTGTTCCTGTGCAACTTGGTCTAGGTGGTCCTGCTGTGGCAGGGGGATTGGACTAGATCTTTTGAGGTCCCTTCCTATCCCTAATGATTCTATGAATTACAGCTCTACCTGAGCTATTCATCAACTTTAAGGTTTCTCTCTCATCTTTACCTGTAACGGAAAAACTGCAAAATTCCCAACACATCTCTTTTATTCCTATTTGAATGTGGGATGGGAAAGACTGAACAGAAGCTAATTTCTTGAATTAGCTTACAGATACTCCTGCCAGCTGCCAAGACTCAGGTTTCACTCACTCCTGCAGGCAAACTCAGGAACTCCACAAACACTGAAAAGATAGGCCCTTGTTCCCGCTGTTGCCTTTAGACCAAGATATGCTGTATAAGCTAATGTTGTGGAAACAGACTAAATTTTATAAGACACTGGAGACAAGCCTCTGATTCTTGTTTTTAAAATGCAAACCTGGAATTCTAATTCAGGCAGTGTGATCCAGTGCATGTATAATAAGAGGAAGGAAATGAAGTGTGAAGAATGTTCATTACAATGCAATTAGGAATAAGATGTTTTATAGGATTACTTTGCACTTTTCTCTATTTCAGTAAGATAGTACAAATCAATACAATTCATTTTTAGTTATGGACAGTAATATCAAAGCAAAATTATCCTGTTTTTTTCCTCACATCTCCAAGTATCCTAATAATATTTCAAAGCAATGGCTACTTAAGTAGTGTCTCAACAGCCTGAGTTTTGTTAAATGATGAAAGGAAAAACAATGTTTTGTACTACACATACAGGAATTGTCATAAACACCACATTTTTGTTACCAAAAGACTCATGTTTACCAATTACTATTTGAAATAGCTAGCAAGAAAGCTGGTACCTCACAAACTGCAAGATTTTCTTGATAAGGAATGTGAGAAAAAACAAAGCATGAGCATCTTGACTCAGTATTGATGACAGTGATAAACACTGTGAAAAAATGCCTGATGGAATCAACTTGACAAACATTCCAGTTAATCTGCTGTGATAAGACACAATGGAAGAGACAGTTCTAAGCCACCTGGGAAAACACTGTCAAATAGAGAAAGCAGCTTTATTCTAGTACTGTACAAGGAGTTATTATCGATTACAGCACAAGAAGGTGTCATTCTTGCACACAAATTGAAGTTGTTTGTGTCAATAACTCTTATTCAATGTTAGTATTGATCGGCATGTTCTGAACACTAATCTTTGCCATCTATATGCTATTTATGAAGGAGGTAGTCGAAAGGCACAGATAACCATCAAGATATGACAATATGGATCTGCTGATGTACTCTTGTCTCTGGACTGGATGAACCATCAGGCTTTCACAATGAATAACCTTTCTGTAGAACACTTGTCCTAAAACACTTATGCAGCTGAAAAGAACCCACTTAGATCAGACTAAATCCAGCAACCTACAGGTGTGAAGCCTTAAATAATAAGGAACAGTGGAAGGCAGTCACTTTGAAAAACAAGCTGTGTGTCAACACAGAGGCCTCTGAAGAACAAAGCTTTCAGAAAACAACCAAGTGCAACTCCTCTGTAAAAATGTTTCATTAATTCTTTGTACTGCCTTTAACCAAAACTGCCACTTCAGAACAATCCATGGAAGAGGTAACTAGATTTCTGTCATAAATGCATACTGTGGCGATGATAAAACTGTACAAAACTTTGCGTACATGATTCAAGTTTCACAGCGAAATATTTTCCCCTAGAGTTTAGCTAATTTCTCCCTCACCAACCCAAAGAAAGGCTGTGAATGCTGTCCTTATGGATTTCAGGTAAGACTTTGATACTGTTTCCCATGTCACTCTTGGGGAAAAAGTGGCTAAGTAAGTTTGTGGATGACACCAAGTTGGGATGGTGTGTTGATATGTGAGGCCCTACAAAGAGATCTGGATAGGCTAGATGGATGGGTCGAAGGCAACTATTTGAGGTTCAAGAAGGCCAAGTGCTGGGTCCTGCTTTTGGGTCACAACAGCCCAGTGCAACACTACAGGCTTAGGGAAGAGAAGCTAGAAAGCTGCTTGACAGAAAGAGAACTGGAGGGATTGACTGATCATTGGCTAAACGTACCCAGGAGGCCAAGAAATCCAATGTCATCCTGGCTTGCATCAGAAATAGTGTGGCCACCAGTAGCAGAGAAGTGACTTTCTCCCCTATAGTTGGCACTGGTGAGGCCACATCTTGAGTTTTGGGGATCTCAATACAAGAAAGTGGTGTTGGAGCGGGTCCAAAGAAGGGTAACATCTAGAGAAAAAGCCTTGTAAGAGGCAGCTGAGGCAACTGGGCATATTTAGTCTGAGGAAAATTGGCTGTCTGCAACTGCCTGAAAAAAGGTTGTAGAGAGGTGGTTACTTCTCACAAGTAACAAGTGATAAAAGAGGAAAAGATTTGAAGTTGCACCAGGGGAAGTTTAGGTTGGACATTAGGAAAAACTTCTTCAGAGAAAGGATCATTAGGCATTGGAGGAGGCAGTCCAGGGAGGTGATTAAATTGTCATTCCTGGAGGTGTTTAAAAATCATGTAGATATGCAGTTTAGGGACATGGTTTAGCAATGGGTTTGGAACAGCTGGGTTAATGCTTGGACTTAATGAAGGTCTTTTCCAACCTAAACAAGTCTATGTTTCTGTGAAAGACAATACACAACTTTTCAAAACAGATTGTCTCTCCTTTCTTGTCCTCTGTTCAGCAGGAGAGGTAAGCCAAGAGAACTGATGGTCCCAAACAGCTATGAGTTTCTTATTTGCTAGTTTGTGGGTGTTACGCAACTGGACTTGACTACTTTCACCATAAGACTGGGCAGATGGATCTGTCTGAAGCTGACAGGATAAACGGCTGAAGATGCATAAAAACTCCATCCCAAATTACCTCTCAATAACTGACAAGTGCCCAGCCTGGAAAGAAAGAGAAAGCTGATACGAAACTTGTAGGAATACAGCAGAGTCCAAAGTTGAAGTAAACAGTAAATTACAAAAATTAAACTAAAAAATTACGGAAAAAACCCATACATTGTTGGGTCTACTTCTTTTCCTTTAGTTCTCTTTCCATTCAATTACCATTGGCTGCAAATGTTGCTACTAGGATTCCACTAGCAAATTATGACCTTATTTGCAAACAATACCTGCAGCAGCAGCAGATTTAAACTCATCCCTAAGTGCTCTGTTCATGCACTTGCTGGGGTCACCATCCTTTCCCCAGCAGTACTACACTTCCTGAGATTTCTAGGAAACAGTCTGATAACAGGAACACTGTCCAGTGGAGAATGGCTGATGGACCCTAAGATTATCAGGCTAAATATTTATCCCCTAGCATCAGGTTATTATGAACAAGATGTGAGAACAGAAACCAAGATGTATTAATAAGAAACCAAGATGTGTTAACATAAAACAATTTGACAGGAGTAGGCATATGTCACTTCAGATCAAGAATCTGACCCATTAGTTTGGCCATTTGCCCATGACTTCATGGGATTAGGTCATAAAAGTTCTGTCTTTAGGAGACCTGAATAGCTACAATTTTTTTCAAAAACTCGCACTGAGTTGGGCAAAGTTTAAATAGCCCAGATCAGCACAAATAGTAAAGCATACATGTTTTTTCTTTAGGTTTCAACTAGAGCAATTTAACCATAAAAGCCAGCTCCTCTACTCCTCCAAGAGAGAAATGTTATTTATGTACTATAATTTGTAATATGTGTAATGTATAATTTAGTTTGATGACAACCAGCAAAATGCAGCTACTATTATAACTTCAAGTTCTCTTAGAGAGAAACAAATTTACTTCAGAATGTTGTACTTTCCAACTTTGTCTATGACAAGGTATTGCTGAATTGTCTTGAAAGCCAGAACCCAAAACAGGTGAAAGCCTATTAGCAAGTGTATACACTAGATAGCATACAGTCAGGATGCATGTTGAAAAGCTAAAATACAGTACTGTGCTGGACACAACATAAGACAAAGCTATAAAGGCCAGGATGTCTTCCACACATCTTTAGGAAACAAATACATCATATTAATGGACAGAATTCAATGTCTCTCCAAGAAGGGAACTAAAATACCTGCAGATGTAACATACACAAGAAATTCTGTTTTCAATATTAAATATATAGTTCCACAAACATCACAAACATAATCTACACGTAAATAGCTGATTTTCTCCTGATCTTTTAACAAAGTGGCCTTTCACACTCTGAAGAATTATTTGTCATCTCAGTTTTCCTAACAAAAGCTTACAGGCACTGAGGGACTTTATTTGGGAAGAGCTCTAACCATTCTATAATGTCTCTTGAGATCCTTCTAGTGAGTTTCCCAGCAGTGGTGATTGACTAAAATGCTGCCCAAAGGAGACTGAACTGCAAGTGTTCCTTAAAGGAACCAATGGAGCTGAAAATCATTGATGCTTAGTTCACCACACGCTCTTTTAACCTCCTTCAGCTAAGCTCTACTACAGCCATGTGTTTTACCTCCTACTCTCCTTGGCAAGTTCTTCAGCCTGAAGTATTTCCAGCACAAAAGGCAGGAAAGAGTACTGGCATTTGTCAGTGCTCCAACCATAGCCATTAAGCGTTTTAACCCCATTAACAATGAAAGTAACATTTAAATTTTTATATCCTGCAAACACAAATACTATTTAAAATTTATCTGAGAGCGTTCAATCTAAAATCAGAGAGATCACTCCTATTAAGTCAATGTAAACGTATGTACAGAACTGGAGATTCCTAATGCCTTCTTCCAGGAGTCAGCTTTTGCACATCAACAGACCTTCATATTAGAAATACTGGGAGGACAAAGGGCCCAAATGCATTTTTATTGCTTCCCTGTTTCTTGTATTTCTGTGTGTGCATCTGTGTGTGAAATTTTCACATTAATGGAACCCCAAGTAAAAATAAAGTCATAAAGTGTTACCTGAGGGACAGAGTGGGAAGACCTTGAAAATATGGTAAATTACATGAGCCAAGTATTTGGTTCCATTCTGTATATCCATGTATCCACATACATACATTTGTATTTAGAAGTCTGTTTTGACTTCAAGGCTCCTTTTACTACAAAACTACTTTTAAAACTACATACTTAGGCCACAATTGTCTTTGAATAGAAGAAATAACTTCAAATGTCCTGCTTTTAAAACCTCCAGGACTTCTTGCATACTCAGTCATACAAAACTAGACTGAAAGAGAACAATTGTCTTTTTTTCTCAATTCTATCAATACATAAGCTCAAGTGACTATTTAGCATTTAGACAGACATTAAAAATCTTTTAAGATAGTAAGGTCTTATTCAAACAATAAGTGTATCTGCTCCAAAAAACCCAAAAATATCTTCCCTGGTTTCAGTTTTGTTAAAATAAAAGGCTAATTACATCTTAAAAGACTGTGATTACAGAATCAAATTCAAACACTATCAATTATTTTAAGTAAGAAATAATTCACATAGTCACCAGAAAGGAAAATAGTTCTCTTCCATAGTAAGAAATCACACACAGATAGACCTATGTTATTACAATGGTGTCCATCCAGATATTAAATATATCATAAGGAATCATACTAAAGCTAGGTTTCTATTCTGCAAAGCCTGGATTCCTTGTGGCAAATGTCCCATGAATGAGGTTTAGAAGACTTACATGTAGACCACATGCAGGTTGGGGACACAAGGGGGAAATTATGAAGCGACAACATACACAGAGTAAGCAACTGTTATTAATCCTTTTCCTGACAATATCTCAGGACACAGCACATGATCTATGTTCAAGTTGTGAGAGCTGTGTCCCAAAGAAAATCTAAAAGTGTTCAGAGAGGTTACCACCATTTTGGTTTCTTTCTTTCTTTATCTCCATGTATCCAAATATTGTCTTTGGTGCTTCTGAATGAAGCAGAAGCTTTATTTATGGAGATGTAGTGTCCACTAGAAAAACTTTCTTTTGAAAATAGGAATAAGACAGGTCAAACTGGACCTTCTTCCTGGTTTTAGAAATTAGTGGTAACAATTATTAATTGCATTAAAATCATCTAGCTCAGCTATAGGGAGCCAGAGCAGACAGATCTCAGAAACTCACGCTTAATAGGACGTGACGAGGTAGCAGAACCTTTAAAAGACTCACCACCACCCTCCAGAGACCACTGGCCTAGTTTTTAAAAATCTACAAATATTCCTGGTGACCTAGCCACTGCCAGGAGCAGGGAGAGGGTTGCCTTGTTAGTCCACAGGGAACATGACATTACCTACATGAACACACAGCTAGAAAAGGGCAGATCTGCAATGAGGCCCTCTCAGTGTCCAAATCATTCAACAACACATTTAATAATTGGTCAAGAGGAATCTCTAAAAGAACAATACTCACCGGAAGGTTTTGACAAGATTTTTTAGCTCTGTGTAAACATCACTTGTAGTGATCTGAAGAGGACCTAAAACTGCAGGAAGTCTAGAAGACAAAAGACACCAATCAATATGTTATCTTCCTCTCTTTTCTTCTCAGTTAAGACTTTCACCAAAATTCATGTAAGTTAATAAAAAGAGATTGAGTACTTTGCAGCAGATCAGGCTTCTAATTTATGTTTGATTCTAGTCAGTGATGTCTGGGCAACACTTTCACTTTACAATAGCTTGCTTTTAAAAATAAGAAGTGCTAGTTCAGTGTGAAGGTGCAGAAGAAATTATACATAGCTTTTGAACCAAACTCTTACTGATATTACATTTCAGTTCTGTTGAGACTTTCTTACCAAAAAACCCAAACTGCTTATATTATGAGGATTAGAATTCCAGGTCTCATACACATTTCAAATACTTATGTTCACTTGGTTCAAAAATAACAGTACAAAAGGAAACTGCACATCTAAATGAAGTTTGCACAGAAAATGGATCAGCTAACCCTGGACTTGTGGATACAACTGAAGTAACATCCCACTGTGATCCTGATAGTTGGAATCAAAATGGTAATAGGCTAATCAGAAAATTTCAGAACAAAGAAAAGACATATTGTCTCTTTACCAGTTCACAGTCAGCTACAGAGACCAAATAACTAGTTGTCAATATCCCCAAATGCTGGAAATACCATGCATTGTTTTTCACACCCAGGATGAAAGGTTTGCCTCTATTTACTTGTTTAAAAGTTAGTATCTCCTTACATTTTAATATTCTGTTATTTACATTTATAAGCATATGCGCACATGGTGCATCACTGCTGTAAGAATTGGGACTTCTATTCTTTACATCACTGCATGGTGTAAAAAATCAAAACCACAAGACTCTTATGTTGCCAGATATATTTATATTCCCACTGACTTCAACTGAACATACCAAGAAATCATTGCTTTATGACAATGAAAACAGTCTCCCCCTCTTGAGTGTGACAGGACTACTGCATCACCTCATGAAACTTAAAATGATCTGCTGAAAAAACGGGACAGTCAAGAATAAAACATTAGAAGAAACTCAGAACTTCTGTCCTTCTTATCCTCCATGTGTAGTGCCAGACTTTTAAGTTCAGCAGAAATTTTGCTAGAAGCTGAAACTGACAAACTTGTGGAAAACTTTGAGGGAGGAGAGAAACTGTTTTACTGTACAGTAGTAGTCCTTGGAACCTATGCAATATCTACACTTACAGAAAGGTCAGAAATAGCCACTCTTCCTGCAGCATGGTCTGACTCCATGTTTGTAGTCTGCCTACACTTGTTGCAGGTAGAGAGAAACAGAATGGAAATTTCTGGTGGGAGTTCTGGTTACAGGCTTTTTCAGTCAAAAAAAAGCTTCTGCAAAATCTAGTTTGGCTACAACCAGAGAAAGCACAATATCCCTAATGAAAACACCACAATAATGGCCTTCAAATGCTCGTTTATCTGCATCCGCTGAGAACAGTATTTTTAAGGTACTGTCAACTTTGTCAATTTAGTAATTTTAACAGCTACAGCAGAGGTGCCTTAATCTCTTTTCAGGAACTCTAAAGCCCTTTATGCATGTGAAAAAGGTCTAAAGTTGGGAAAGTTTTAAGATTCAACCCTGAGGTTCTTTAATGGCTGTAGCTAGAGGCATGCTGATATCAGCAATGCAAACATGGGTTAGAAACACTCTTAGTTAAGACTTTCGCTTAAACTATTAAGAGGTCTGAAAACACGGTTTTCTTCAGCATAGATTTGTTCATCAGTAAGACTAAGCTTAACATACAAGACAGGCATCTGCACTCCTCCCAACTTCACTGTTCAGTTTAGACTTTCGCAGTTGGTACATACATACATAAGTATTTCATATTTTTGTCCAACAGCATCTGCTTTGAAATAAATTACAAGGCTCTAAACAGTCCATGTTATTTCCAGATATCTGAGAGAAAAGAGGATGATAAAGAGTTTGCTATGGAATTATTATTTGTAAACATATATTCTCATGTTAAGATCCAAGTGTTATATGAACATTTACATCCAAAACCCATATACATTTTCAGTGCAATGGCACAATTGTGTAGACTTCTGACAAATAACACAGACTGGGAACATGTTGTCGTGCCATCCTGAAATGTCATCAATTACAAGCTTCAGTGCTTGCAGGAAGGGACAGGTAGCTTCTAGGTAACACCTTAGTAGTGAGATTCATTTGTTATTTAGTATGACAACAAATGACATCAACTTCATCAGGAAATTTACAAAAGGATACTTACACTTTTCTCAGTTTTTCAAGGACAATTCGCCTTCTAATCTGCATTTGTGCATTTGAATCAACTAGTGGGAAGGTGAGACTTTCCTGTTCATCATCCTGTATTAGACAAAAATCTTGTAACCACTATAATAAAGCTGCAATTAAAGTCAGCGTGTCAAAATAGTCACAGCTTAGCAATAAATGTTTAAACATAAGAAAGCAGTCATCTCTGAATAGAAAAAAACCAAACTAACCCCACCAATAATTTCTTCATGGACAGAAGCTTGCTTAAACTGACCCAACAGACAGTGCACTGCTAGCCTACTTTTCCCCTTCCCTATGCTACTTAGTCCACTACTGGGCACTTACCTGGTCTTTGTTTGGATGCTCCTCTGCTTGTGCACATGTCTCTGCTTCTTCAGCCAAGATGCACTTTCCTTTATAGAACTCTTTTACTCTGAGTTCTAGAAACTCCATTTCCTCTTTTAACTTTTCATAACTAGGCACAGGCTTAACTATTCCACCTGGGCCTGCAAAAGGTAAAGAATAGTTCAGACTGTTTTCAGATTGTCCTGTAGCCACAGTGTTAAGACCATCAGGTGTATCTAAGTCATCCTCATCAAGTTCTTCATTCTCCTGGCCACAAGCTGATGTGCAGTCTGATGAACACGAAGAGATATAGTTTGGACCATACAGAAATTTTAAAGTTTCCTCAGTTCTCCATTCTGTAAGTGTCTGCTTAAGCACTTCTAATAAACTGCCTTTGGAATTAACTTTTGAGTTAGCTAGCGTTCTTTTAAGATGTTCTGCCCCTCTTTTGCTCACACCTAGAAAAACTATATGCGAATCACAGTTATTTTCACAGTTTTCTGAAGAACTTGATTTCCCCACAGTAGGATCTTTTGAAGGTGTTACATTTATTTTATTGTGAACTGAGCAACTGTGTGTTTCTTCCTGAGCATCTAAGTTACAATTAGATAGTCCTGCAGTGGCTTCTACCACATCCGAGTCTTCAGTTTTAGGGCTGGAGCAGACTTTCTGAGCAAGCTTCTTATCAAGGATGCTGGTTTTGTGCAACTGTTGTGCGTAATTGTCTAAACTTGACTGGCTTCCTGGTAGAAGACAAGAAACAAATTCTTGTTCAGTATCACTACTGCCGTCACTGGCTGTGTCATGAGAACCAGATTCACATGGATTTGAAGACACTCTAGGATTTTCAATGTCAGATGTTTTAACTACTTCATCACGTAGTTTCACCTCTTTTCCAGTCTGTCCACTGTAAGTGAAAACACAAGCCATCAATGAATTAAGAAATATGTGAGACCTCTAATAGCTTTTTATTCTTGTGTTAGAAAGATGAAGCATTTTCTCTTACAGAAGTATACTTTTTCTCTTTAAGAATCGTAACTATTCTTCTAAATGTCTTGTTGAACTTGACTTGTAATGCTCTGCAATCCAGGCAATACACGCTATTTGGAGAGGAAGTGAGTTCCCAATTGCTTATTGGCAGTTAGAAAAAATAGTAAACAAGATAATTATTTAAAGACCACCAAATAATATCAGACTTAGCATGATGAATAGAGCAATTCTAAAATAAAGATAGGTATCTTAACATATATGGGAGTATACCACCCTAAAATCAGGGAGACAGCACAGATTTTTTTTAGCATCCTTAAGTTTGCCACCTACTGGCCATGTGTTGCAAAAGAAAACAAGTCACAAGACAGAACAAAGTTCAGAGAGATGACAGAGGAACACGATTTCATTTTAGCTGATGTAGATGTTTAAGATTAAGAAGAACACAAGCTTTCATCACATATAATTGTACTGTTTTCGTTATAAAGAACAGATGGCATAAATCACACAAAGTGTATTTGTTTCAGATAAATAAATACACTAAGTGTATTTGTTTCAGATTTCAACAGGCTCAGTTAAGACATAGAGGCCAAGAGCAGCTGTACACTAAATCGTGCAGATCAAACATACTGGTTTAGAATCACAAAGGAAAAAATAAACAGGACAAATAATCCTTCATGTAGGTTCTAATAAAGCTTTTTCTATAACACAGGAAATAAAAAACTCCCCTTTCACTTGATACAATGCTAATATTTCTAACTGCAAATGCATGTAACAAAAAAATTGGTGTACCTCTGTCCCTGCTTTAGCAGCTCTATGTCTGGAGGTCTGCAGAAAAGAAGACACAGAATAAAGATTTTCCTGCTAAATCAATGCTTTTGAAATATGCAACAATACATAAAACACATAGTTAAGGTTGGAAGGGATGTCTGATGAAGATCTAGACAACATCCTCTGTTCAAAGCAGGGTTAGCAACAACAGGTTTGTAATACATGTTTGCAAAGCATGACTCATGCCTGCAGCATGATGCTGTTACGCTGAAGAAGTTGTTTTAAGAAAATGGAAATTAAAGGGTTTCCTGAAAATCTGAGAAACATCATCAAACAAATTCTGATGGGTTTATTTCCAAATCTATTTTCAGTTAATCTACTTCAATCCAGTTATGAGGCAGCATCACAATGCTATTCCTTTTATCAAACACCTCACTAACCTGTGAATGAAAACCCTAAGCACTCATTAAATGGAAGTCAATGCAGTAGCACATCTCAGTGTAGAAAAACACTCAGAGCAGATGAAAGCTGCATCACTCATACAATTTAATTGAGTTCGGGAACTAAAGTTGAAACATAAAACTATTTAAATTATTAACTCCATATACTTCAAAGTTTTAAGTAGTGACAAAGAGCTTCTGATATTCCAATGTGTAAATGTGTATCACTGTGCACACATGCTGCACAGATATACCCAGTCACAAATTACCTGGAGTTTTATTTGCTTGTTTTTAAAGTACTAGCTAGGTTTCCCCTGCTAAATAACAATGCAGGTGCATCAAAATGATACCCTTTAAGAATTTAAAGGTTAATAATGTAAAGGTTAAGAATAAAGGGAGATTTTAGAAACACTGTCTTTAAAGATAGCAAAATAATAGCACAAAAAAAATACTTACTGAAGAGTCTAGTTTTACCTATAGAATCCCTCAGATCAGGCTACTCTAAAATTCTCTCATTATTCATATATTTCACATGAGTGATCTGAAGAGTGGAAACAAGCTCACACATATAATTTCAGCTACTTTCTTTTGCTGGAAACCATAAGACTGTGAAAAGTAGTGTCCTGGTTACCGAAACCTGAATGAATTGAGCGCAGCAGTCTCTAGGCAAGTATTGATTGGTAAACACTGACACCCAATGGCTCAATGCATTAGTTGCAAGCCTATGTTTTTTAAATGAGGAACTGCAGGTCAATCCCCACGTGGACTGCAAGTAACAGCAGGAAATGAGCAATTAGAAATGTACATAGCATGAAGAACCTCTTCATGTTACAGTCTGCTTTCAGGGACAAGAATTAAATCCTTAATATTAAGATCAATGCGAAACACTGTGCTAAAACTAGAAAATCTCTCATAACAGGGTAAGATGAGTCCATCCTGCACTTCACATAAATTGTAAAAATCCAATCCTAATAAGTATATTTTAAATTCAACAGAAGTTTACTATTATTTATGACTGCCTAGTCTGCCTTCTAAACTAACATGGCCATGATTACTAAGTAGTCATGAGTAGTAATGGATCATAGCAACTAGTGTAACCAATATGGCAGCAACACTTTTAAAATCAACACCATGCTAAACTAACATCACTTTTAAATCTTTCCTCATAGCAGCCTCCACAGCTGCTTTCCTGTAACAGAACAGACAGTGAATGATACAGAGGGCAGACTTTCATAAAAAATTTTCAAATTGCATCTATCTTTTTTCTGAAATACACATAGCATGCTGAGTTAACACATTAATGTCAGTTACCTCTAATTCAGCTGAATCATTTTGATGTACTGCACCTAATAAGCATAGCAGTTTGGACAGAGAAAATAATACAATGAATGTACAAGATTAAACTTACTTTTCTTCTTCGTCTCGCATCCATACTGGGCTTCTGGAAATTTGAGCTTCAAAATATTTAGATGCTCTATAACAGAAGTTGCTGCAAAAGCACTGGAAATAAAAGAAAAAATAGTAAAAGATGACTACATCAAACTTTAATAATAATAGAAAAGTATAGAAATCATTGGGTTTATGCTTATGTTACTTTTAACTTCTTTTTTCTCTACTTTCCCACTTTTTGCACTTTTCATTACATACTCAGAAGTAAACAAGTGTGGGATTCTGCGTAACAAAAATTACAAGATATCCAAACCTAAACTGTTCAAAGAGCAATCCCTAACCCAAGAAGACGGTCATACAGTTCAAACAACAATGCAACACAATACTGGTGTCTCACAATGAAAATTTTGGTTAGCAACTCCATTTGGATATTCTCCAGTATTCACAACAACTAAAAACTTTGCATCATCTTTGAAAAATCAGCCTGCATACTTGCATCTGGGAACAGGAAAAATCTTCTTGAAGTCTTGCCTTGTAACTTGAGAAAGCAATTTCCAGAATTGTGCATAGCCCAGAGTTGTAACTAGAGAAAATGAACATGCTAGTGATACTGAAGATATTTGTTGTGGAACTAGAAATATTTATCATACAATTTAGCATCTAAACACCCGTAGGTAACTATGTATCCTGCAGGCAAAAAAGACTTCTATGTGACCACACAAATAATGCTTCAAGAAAGAAACAGATCTGGTGACGAGATTGATTTTACATTGGTAAAGTCCTCAAAAATTAACCCAAAATGTAGTCCCATGAAGAAATTACTAGGGTGTCATTTTTTTATACTACTGCAAACTTCAGTGAATGAAAAGGATATGCACTTTAACCCTACTAAAGTTCACTGACTACAGTGGAGCAAACCAGAGAACACTTTTTTGCAAATGTCTTTACCAGATCAGCTGTACCACACTCAAACATGTATTCAAGAAAACCTTTACATATTATGTTTAAATTAGCAAAGAAAATGCATCACGTTTTGTCTTTCCAAAGAGAGCATTTAGAAACTGAAATGCATATTCTAAGAGTTCATGAGAATTATTTTCATAAGAATCAGACATATTGGGTCTCACAATTATACTCTGTATGGATGTTGTTACAAATGCATTTCTGATATTGAAACAATATTAAATGCATTTGAGAAACAGACTTCTTACCGTACCTTTCTTTCAGTGATATCATAAACTCTGTTTGTTTTTGTTGAAATTCTGTACTTCTGTTTCGGCACCTAGAACAACATGCTTTCGTCAGCAAGACTTGCTTCCATCATGACTTTACAGAAAACTTCACTCTTAATTCACATATTTTATCATCTGTAATATGTTCTGTTTCAACTGAAGTACACACTGTGACCACCTTTTCTCTCACTCATTTTGCTATTGCACCTTCACAGATGTAAGAATGGCAATTAATCTCTAATCATTTACACCTCGCTATCAGCAGAAGACAACTTCAGATCTCTAAGAAAGCCAGAGCAGAACCTTGACTCATGTATAAACACCGGGCAATTACAGACAGATTTATCTTTAATCTGTATCTATTGATATGTATGCGTGTGAGACTGTAGTGTCAGTGACTCCCACTCCTTCCAAGACAAATGCAGAGAGAAATTTAGGTAATACAGTTTCCAAGTGAACCTCTGTGAGGACATGGGAGTCCAAAGCAGTAAAATTTTTTCTCCGGAGCAAATTTATTCAGATAAGCAGGTGTACCACAACTGGTATTACATGACAGGTTATGTAATTGAACTCCAAGTTCTGCTTAAGTTCACACATACCACGTGTAAACAATATCAGTCATGATTTTGATACATTCAGCATCCATTTTTAGAGCAGATGTGTAAACATCCACATTCTAATACCCCTGCATTGCATTACTTTTTCACTGCAAACATCACAAGAAGTATGTGATTGGACTGAAGAATCACAGAATCATAAAATCATTAGGGATCGGAAAGGACCTCAAAAGATCATCTAGTCCAATCCCCCTGCCACAGCAGGATCACCTAGACCAGGCGTAGGAACAGATCCAGGTGGGACTTGAATGTCTCCAGAGAAGGAGACTCCACAACTCCCCTGGGCAGCCTGTTCCAATGCTTCATTCCCTCACTGTGGAGAACCTCCTCTGTTCCAGCTTGCACCCACTGCCCCTTGTCCTATCACTAGATGACCCTGAGAAGAGCCTGGCTCCATCCTCCTGACACCCATCCCTTACATATTTATAGACATTAATGAGGTCACTCCTCAGCCTCCTCCAAGCTAGAGACCCAGCTCCCTTAGCCTTTCCTCATAAGGCAGGTGTTCTACTTCATCGTCTTTGTTGCTCTATGCTGGGCACCCTCCAGCAGCTGTGTGTCCTTCTTGAACTTAGGGGTCCAGAACTGGACACAATACTCCAGATGTGGTCTCACTAGCACGGAGAAGAGGGGGCAAGAACCTCCCTTAATCTGCTAACCACTCCCCTTCTGATCCCCCCAAGGAACAGATTAGAAAGTTTCTGCATGCACAAACGAAGGCCATGAAGCTACAACTTATTTATATCTGTCAAAGCAGATGCTACATGATTCTGTTGTAGAGCAATGGTGGTCCACTGATCAAATTTTACCTTTCACTTCAGAAGGACCATATTGAGATGGAATGATATGATGCCAGGCTCACTGTTTGATGGTATTTTAATCTATGTTTATTATTGCATCTTTAAAATTCAATAGAAAATGGAAGAGAATAAAAACTGTGAAGATATTCTTACAACAGCATTAACATAAAGCAACTTACATTATCCAGTTTACTTTGACATAAAGGATAACCGCATAGCTTGATGATGGATCGTTCATCTACAATGTCTTTATAGTGAGACGGAGTAATATATTTGCCCTAAAAGTACAAGAATATAGTTTGAGCATAGATACAAGAAAATTTGTCACTTATTTGTACTCAAAACATCTCATAAATAAATAAATATTTTATATTTTAAACCATTACCTACTAAGTTTAATAAATGACATTTACAACCTACACAGTAAAATCAGTAAAAGGTTAAGCATGAAAAGACAGACATGGGCACTTCTTTTAACAAATGTGAGAGCTTCATACTTTTGCCCCTACTGTGACACCTGCTTTGATAATTTTCCTCTGTATGTGGTTTGTATGCCTATTTACCAGCCTATTCACAACCTTCACAGTAACTGTCATACTGTTCTACAAAACTATGGTTTCTCCATGCTGTTAGATAAACTGTGGTGCATTATAGAGACTTCGACTACATTCAGATTATGTGATGCAGATCTAAATTTTAATACTACCTCTTATCAGGCAAGAGGCATAAATAAAAGCTCTGGTAATAAAGTAAGGATTCATAAATGTCCTGAAAGATATTATTCTGCAGAACCCCTGAAAATAAGGCAGTCATCATCAGAGCTGATGGGAGAGGACATAAACAGGAACTTTGAAGAAATAGTTCAACACTAAGATACAAAATAGTATAAGGACTTGCAACACATACAGAATTCAGAAGGAACTCTTCAGTTATGTTCTCTTCCAGGAGCTGTTCAACAATATACAGTGCTTTTTTCTCAAATTCAATCTTCTTTCTCATAGCAGCCTCCAGTGCTTCCTTCCTGTAACAGAACAGACACTGAAGGCCACTAAGGGCAGATGTCCATAACCAATTCTCCAATTGTATCTTAATCTTTTTTCTGAAATACAGTAGCTTACATTTCTCTGCATCACACCATGTTGGTCAAACAAAGCAATAAGTAACTGGACCAGTAATTCTGCAATAAAGACACAGGAATTCCCAAACTTGGTTTGCTTTATTTTCACTCTGGTCAGGAAATGCATTGATTCTTATTGCATTGCAATACTTCCATGGAAAAAAAACCCCAAACCTTGAACGAGTGACAAAGGAACCAATATATTGAACAAACCTCACTACAGCACATTTCCTGAGTGTTCCTGGGTCCTGCCACTATTTCATTGCCAGAAAATACCCAGAGAGCAATTATCTACGTGTCTCTGATCTCCATTTGGCAGCATTTCTCACAAAGCTTGTCAATTTGCTGTCATTTGCTGTCCTAAGCGACAGACATCTATGCTATTCATAAGTCTAGCTCTAGTTTAGAATCAAAAAAATGCTCAGGTAACTGTCCATAGCAGAAAGTGTTTTTTCTTCTCAAATTTGATTTTTAAAGGAAAAAAAGAAATATGGCAGTATGCAAAGAAATTAAGATGGTCAAAGGCAAGTACAACAGAATAAGGAAATACAACTATGGATGTGAGATCCATAAACTATTAGCATATTATACAATATACACAGACTGGCTTTTAACATGCTGTTAAAAGTTACACAGCATCTGTCCGAACAAGCATGTAGGGTTGAGGGTGTTCATCTCCTGAAGTTAGTCTTGGCACTACAGGAAAGCTAAACACTAACATAAGGCAGATAATGTGATTTGAAAGGGAGATAAAACAACACTAATGTCACACATATACTTAGAAATTGTACCTTTCAGCAGCATCTTCATTCTTCAGAGCAGCTGAATGCTTATTTCCTAGAAACCAAACACACAGATTGTAAATACACAATCTGTCTACTGTAACAGTGGAAAATTTAGGTAACTGAAGGTTACTAAAACCTCTGGACTAAGAGAATTTCTTAGAAACTTGCTTTTCGTGGCTGAACCATCTGCCAACCAGACACACTTTTTGTGAGAACAGACGTGCTCAACGCCCCTCACTCGTCATGTTCCAGATAACCAGCCAGCCTATGGAGAACTAATGCTGACAATAACTTCATGCCAGCTACACTCGCCCTGACTCTCCAGCCCAGCCTTACCCCTACAACTCCACTGCGGCCGAACGGTTTTTCACACCGAATTTTGTTCGAGGCAGGACTCAAAGCCGGAGGCACTGAGCACTACTGAATGGTGTCACCAGGGCAGCCCCAGAACACTGCGGAGGGCTCGAACCCCCCCGCCATCTTCCTCGCCAGCCCAGCTCGGCTGAGACCGACTAACCACGGCAGTCCTACTGTTCCCCTGATAAAGTGAAGTGGAATACCGAAGTGTACCTGATCGCTGCCGGCCAACTCGCTCCCGCACGCCACTCCGGCGCTTCCCGTCTGCCATCTTGGCGCTCGCCTGCTCCCTCCCCCTGACCCCTCACCCCGGGAGGCGGAGCCGCCGCCCAACGTGGCCCGGCCCGGGAAGGCGGAGAGGTGGTGCTCCAGTGTTGGGGCGTGGTGGTGTGCCCGGAGGGGCTGTGGGGCGGCTTCAGCTCGCGGTGGCGGCCCTCTGCGGTAAGCTGAGTTGGTGAGTGGTGGTGGCGGCCTTATGGCTGGTTGGGTATTTTCAAAATTTATCTGTTAAAGGCGCTTTGTACTGGCCTTGGCGTTGTACCTGACTGGGGAAGGGTGCACGTTAGCAAACAGAGGGTTTGGTGAGTATCAGTAGTAGGAAGTTTCACGCGGTTTGCCGGCTGCCGCCTGCTGCTGAAACCCCTGACAAGATTTAACTAGAAACGGGATTAAGGCCCCAGAACTCCTATGAGCTTAGCCGGTAAATCCCCGAGACAGCGCGGTGGGGGCTCAGGGCAGGTTTCAAGGCTGTATGTTGTAAAGTTACAGAGGGCTGAAAAAGCAGGAATATTTGCGTTCAAAAGTCAATTTAAATAGTTTGGAGAGATTGAATGGCATCCTGTACTCAGTACCAAGTGTGGCCATAAAGTGCGTGATAACGACTGACAGGCTTGATGAGTGGATAGATTGTAGCTATGTAAAATGTGCAAATGGAACGGTGAGACTGGGAGGGATTTGTTTATTCTTTGAACACTGAAATAAATGCTTTCAAGCTTGTGGGTTGCCTGTTCACCAGGTCAGACCGTTTGCAGTCAGAGCTGAGCAGAAGCTTCTCTAGTGAGAATAGCCACAGAAAATATAGTGTAGCATGGGCACCTGTGCTTGGTACATAGTGAGCATAGACTTGCAATGTTTAAGCTGCACTTCTCAATATAAGTTCCCAGATGGTATCCAAGGCCTCCTAATGTCAGAGGACTCTCTGATAGTAATTGAAAAATTGCTTCCATGTATGTAAGATATAGGTTGTTTCCTGTGGGAAGTAGAATAATATAATTTGCACTCCTTAAAAATGCATTTTTCCTGTGTTTTTTATCATGTGGTCTTCATAATATTTGCCTAGTTAGGTTGTCCTCTATTGACTTTTTTTCTATACAATTATTTTTCAGTTTCTGCTTTTACTTCATGTGTTTTAATACTGCACTTTTTATTACAGATTACAAGGCAAGAAAAACAAAGCCTGACTACGATGGCAGTTGATGAACTTCAAGCCATAATACAAAGATGTGTAAGTAGGATTTTTCCATAACAGTAACAAAGGTAATCAATGTGTGTTTCTTTTCATAAGTTTGCTCTTCATTTGGTTAAAACCAAAATGACCCCAAATACAAGACAGTTGTTAGCAGAATTCCATATTTGGCAGTTAAGTTCAGTCTCTAGATTTCGTTGATTTCTCTGTGGTGCTTACTCCAAGATGCTTGATAAGTTAGAAGGTGCTACTGAAATACTGCTTTTACTTGTGTAGTTTTTTTGATATGTAAAATATGTGCATAAGAAAAAACGTTCCAATGATGCTGTATTTAATTTTGAAATGAAAGCTTGGACTTTTCTATCTTTTTTTCTTTTAAAAATACGGAGTTAAAAATGCTTATTTTCTTTACAGCAAATTCTGGAAGAAGCCGATTTCAAAGGAGAAGATTTTAACCTGTTTCTAGTGGCAGGTCAGAAATGTTTAGAAGATGGGTATGCAGCTCAATTATTGGAAGTAATTAAAAATGAGAAAAATAAGGTGAGTTTGCACTGTAAGTTATGCACTAACATCATGAAGTGGATAAAACTGTGTATTGGAAAGGAGAAAACTACTTTTTTACTGGGCTTTACATAGAAATATGAGAGTATACTAAATTGTACACAGGTAAATAGGAAGTTTAGAAAGAAAATCAAAGGTGGAATATTTTGTCAGTGTTACATGGGGTTCAGAGTCTGGTTTCAGACTTAGTGAGTTCAGAGTAACAACTGAAGATCTTGATCTCCTCAGGTTAAACATAATTTACGTAATCCTTCTTTGGCAATATCTTCTCAGTCCTGTTTTAAATGTATTGTCCTGTAAATATAAATATATATTGACCTGCTAGAATTAATACATTGAAGAAATATGTACAGCATAAGCATGTCTGTTATTAGGTATCTGGAGAGCATATAATGTATGTCACATACAGAACTTTATGGTAATAGTTGTTATATTGTCAATGACAATATTATGATGTAGATTTGTTTTGTCAATTGGCGGGGATAATAGAGAAGGAGACAGGTGTCAACAGAAGAAATACGCTTACTTTACTGACTATTTCAAGATGATACAAACAAGACCATGGTAAGACATGAGAACAAACAGATGGGTATAGTAGTGAGCATAGTAATGCATCTGTTTATTACTATGGAGTTAGTGATAGTGATTAAGCAATCACCAGTTGCTTTTAATAGCGTTACTGTTAGCAGTTGCTGGAGAGCTTTAGTTTCAGCAAGAATCTGGAGAATCTGTCCCAGCAACTGGGAAATCCTATGTGGTGCCTCTACTTGTAGGTGAAGTCTCCAAAGATCACCACAAGGGAGGCCTGCTTTATGAAACCTGACTGGCAAGTCAGAACGACCTGCATATTTCTTTGGTCAGAACATCTGGTGATACCCTCCTGAGATCAGAGGTATCACCCCTGACCAGAGTCCAGGGCATGGGTGGTAGAGTTTCCCAAAATATTTTTGTCTGAGACACTTCATCAGGGTAATATACCCTAAAATGTCTTATCTAAACCACTTTATCAGTATATGTTGCATTTTGGTTTAGCCAGTTACACCAAAATAAGCAGAAGTCCCTAAATGTCTAGTCTGGCTAACATACCAACAGGAACTCCTAGTGTCAGCTATAGCCTGGCTAACACAAAGCTATAAAATAGACAGGGTGCATTTATAGGGCAGCTCTGGCTTTGGGTCTATTGTGCAAGAGTACCTACCGCTACAAGGTTCCAACCAGGACATTGCTCTATTGCATTTTTTGCCTTCATAAAGACAATTTAGGTTTAAATGATTGTTGTGGGGAGCCTCCAGAATCAAAGACATTCTTCATAGAAGTATCTTCAGTGTTCCACTTTATTTCTCTAATACACTGTCTTATACACTGTTTTTTCAGTTATATGTAAGACAGCACCCATTGGTTAAACAGTACATGCATGCAAAATGCCCCACTAATATGATTGGTAAAGGGAGGGGTTGCACAAGCCTAAGCCATCTAGACATTGGATAACTAGCTTTGTCCATGCGCCCTGACGTGGACAAGGTACGCCTATCTTATGGTCAGCAATCTGGGAAAAGTTCCATAAAAGTTACCTATCTCATCAACTATTTTGCTGAATATAATCCCTCTTTTAGGGAGGCAAGGACATTGTGTCCTTGCTTGCAGTCACGTAGTCCACAGCCTGCTCTTTGTATACTGGATTGTGCATATAGGCCTGAACAGTGTATCTCTCAGGAGCAGTCAAAATGTCCTCAACAAATGATGTGCAGTTTTGATTTAATCTCTGTTTTAGGTTATCATCAAGAATATGGGTTGGAATCTGGTATCTCCTCTTGTCAGATGTATTTTCATATATAAACAGGAAGATGAGAAGCGAGAATACTGCCTGAACATACTAGATCAGTTGGTACAGGTATGCTTTTGAAGTACGTGTTTATAATACAATAATTTCCAAGGAAAACAAGGCATGAATACTTCTGGGTTTGTGCATTCATTTCCTGTAACTTTTAAACTCACAGGCTTACTTTTGTAAGAGACAATTAATCTCTTACAAATCTTACTAAATAAGTAACTGGGCAAAACAGAGGCATAGCATTACTCAGGAGAAATAAGCAGATCTCAAGGTTTTTGATAGCCACCTGCTGCTGTTGCAGCAGTCACAGCAATACAGTCTCTTTTCTACTGCAGATATGGCATGACAATGATTACCTGATCATTTTGATGGAGTAGGAGTGAAAATAGTTTTAATCTGTAAAACAATCTGTATTTGTCTTTCATTTGTGTACTTAAAAATAACTTGCAAATTTTATAACCTGGGTTAAATTCATATTGAAGTTTTTATTTGCTCTCTAAGCATTACTTGTTAAGGTACTGTGAGGTTTAGTGTCATGACCTATTATTATGTTTTCAGCTTATATATGCTATACAGAATTGTAGCTACATTTGTACTTACATTTTCATATTTGTTTTCTTAAAGATTGCTTCTGATATTCAAATTTGCATTCTGGAAGTTTAGGAAGTTGTATATTTAAGTTTACTTGTGATTAGTTTTTTAGTTTGCAACCATGTTTATTAAAACATACGCATTGTTCCTCTCTTGCAGCTGTGTAATCCAAAGGAACTTTTTCTAGGTTTACTTGAGCAGATTGAGCAGACCTCGGCTGATCAAGTGTGCCAGATGGTCATGTTACTGCTACAGCCATTGCAGACAGGTAAGACTTAGTTTCTCAAGAGTTAAATTATTTTCTCATTTATTTATTTAGTTTCTGAGTATGTCTCTGTCCTGATAAGCTTTTCAGTCTAGTTTATTCTGCAAAATAACACAAGATAGAACTTCCATGCTTATGTTTGCCTGTTAGAAATAGATTTTAGATAGGATTAAGAGCATCAGTTGAAAAAGCAGTATTCAGCTACTTTTCATCATTTACAAGGACCTGGTCCTGTGCCAGTTATATTTAGATGTGTACACCATTTATACTGTTGCTACAGAAATAATTACATGGATTTGTGAAATTTTTCTAAAACATTTACTTCCATATTTTCATGGTATAAATATTTTTCTGATTGAAGCAGGTTGAAATACTTGATTGGTGAGGGGGAAGCAGTCTTCCGATTTACGTGTCAAATCTAACAAATGTGGTATTTGGATACCCGTTAAGTAGGGAACAAGTAATAGCTTCTGGTTTGGTATGTGAGATGAAATCAACTCTTGTATACTAAGTTTAAGTTTCTGAGAAATGTTATTATGTTAGAATTTAACAGGAGAAACATTTTGATAATTGGAAATGCATATTTTTTGTAGATAGCAAATATGCAGTTAGCTTGCTCTGAGGGCAGTTTAAGTGGAGTTTAAGTGCTTAGCCTGGGAACCTTTCTATTGGTTCTGCCACGGAGTACAAAACAATTGAGATCTCAGCAGAAAGTTGTGTGGTTGTCTCTGGTTCCACTAATTACAGAAGTCATCAAGCAATAAATGAGTTTTCTAGAGTAGATAAATGAGTATTATTTCACTTAGACTGATTCTAGAAAGACAGATGTTTTCAGCCCTCATCGTGGTGCTACAGAGAAAGGAAGAATGTGTTGAATTGCATGATATGTGTAATTCTCAAGTATATGGTCATAACTACAGCATAGTAAACTAACTGATGATGTTTAGTCTTACTAGATCTCATGTGATTTCAGGTATCAGTCCTGAAACTGAAGTGTTTTCTAAATGTAGTCACATTGTTTTTCTTCCCATTTTTCTCTACTAAGTGAGTAATAATGTCACAAAACATTCCCTCTCTTTTGTTTTCCTTTTTTTTTCTTTACCCCAGTGCTTTTGAAACTTCAGAACAAAAAGGCCTACTCAGTGGGTTTAGCTTTGGCCATGATTATGAATCAGCTTACTCCATTACCGGTACCTCATACAAAACAACAAATACAGGAAGATAAACTTGGTGTCTGTCAGTGTTGTAACGCAGTGGTGGACTTTGCAAAACCTTTTGTGAATGAAGTTGTTAAAAACATGGAAAAGTCATCAGAATACAATGACGTGGAGCTGAAAGAAGAATTATTAAAATTGTGAGCATTTTGTATCAGTGTCATATACTCCTATAATGTAGCAAAATGAACAGTAGGCAGTATTTACTATGTAATAGTATGTATTATCACACAGGCAGTTCCTAAGCCACTTTATTAATGGTTTATAATGTTGCCAGCTTGTATTAACTAATGTGGTATTTAAAAAATAATCTTAAAAGTTCAAATTTATGAAGCGAGAGAAGAAAGGTAAAAGAAATTTAGTGTTTAAAAAGTAATTACACTTTAAAATTACAATTTTAAATTGGAATTTTAAAATTAATTTTAAATTAATTAGTAATCTAATTTTCAAATACAGGGAAATATACTAGTCTGTGTGCTGTGAAGCTGATTTGGTATTCCCCTACTTCTCAAATTTACAACAATGAGGATAACCATATTCATAACCATATTCTAGTGATGATGTTTATGGAATGCTTGTACAGAAGATGTTTTCTTGGAATATCAGTAATGTAGGAGTAGCTAATAGGAATTTAGACTTAATACTGTCACTGATGATGAAGAATAGTAGTCTGTATGTGTGGCTGCATTGGGAATTTAGTTTCACTCCTTTTTATTTTAGCTGTATGAAAAGCCTGAAATACCCGTTATTGACTGCTCAGCTTGAAGAACTTGAAGGCATCGAAGAACATCCCTTTCGACATTTTGCAACTAAAATTATAGTAAGTGTAGTCAAGATTAATTACAGTGTTTGCAAAACATTGATCAGTTCATAATTCCTTATTTTAGAGTTCATTTTGCTTCCTGTAATGGTTAGTGAGATTAATTACTGGGTCTTTTAAGACAATGCAGTAAGTGCAGTCTAGAACAGTGCCAGGTTCAGTCTACTACCCTTGTAGTCAGGGTTTTGCTTCTTGGTAAACAAGTTTGGACTGCTGTATGAATGACTGCTGCTTCTCTGTAATTGCTGCTTTTTCTTGGTGATTAGAGTATATAAAGGATCATCTTTGCAGTATTAAATCAAGGTAAAATCTGCACATTACCTTTAATCCAAATGTGTACAAGGAGAAATCTTGAATGTGCCTAGTGCAGTGCCAGCCGACTAATAAAGGCTATATATTGATGTTTGACTGCTGCTGATGCCATAGCTTGAAATCTAGTGGGAGCATGTCTACTGCACACTACTAGTGCACTTACTCTGGTTTTGAATATTTTACCTGGCAGCTTTGTTTTAGAGCAAGATTATTGCAGGTATAGCTAATATTATTTACATATACAGCAAAACCAAAAGATGGTTGGTCAAAAGAGATGGTCAGGTACAGTCAATGCATGTGTTGGAATACAAGATACGTGTACATTTACAGTAGAGCTGTGCTGTGTTCACATTTTGAAATTGGTAAATGGTATTTCCAGTCTTGCTTATCCAAATGTGGTAGTTTAGCTAACGCAGTCACTGACTTAGCCTCTTCTCAACAGAATAATGGGGAGAACCTGAAGGGCAAAAGCAAGAAAAATACACAGAATGAGGAAAAAGTCAGTAAGTGAAAAACCCCCAAGTAATGCAGTGGCAGTTATTCACCACCTTGTACCAGCAAACTGATGGTCATCCAGTCTCTGAACAGTAGTCTGTGAACAGGGGGTCCTAGTGGACAGCAGGATGGCTGTGAGCCAGCAATGTGCTCTTGTGGGGGGCCAACAGCATCGTGGGGTGCATCAGAAGGGGAGTGGTTAGCAGATCAAGAGAGGTTCTTCTCCCTCTCTACTCTACACTAGTGAGACCACATCTGGAGAGAGTATTGTGTCCAGTTCTGAGCCGTTCGGTTTAAGAAGGACACAGAGCTGCTGGAGGATGTCCAGCATAGAGCAACAAAGATGATGAAGGAAGTAGAGCACCTCCCTTATGAGGAGAGGCTGAGGGAGCTGGGTCTCTTTAGCTTGGAGAAGAGGATGCTGAGGGGTGACGTCATGTCTATAAATATGTGAAGGGTGGGTGTCAAGAGGATGGAGCCAGGCTCTTCTCAAGGTCATCCAGTGATAGCACAAGGGGCAGTGGGTGCAAGCTGGACAAAGGATGTTCCATATAAATATCAGAAGGAACTTCAGCACAGTGAGGGTAACGGAGGGTTGGAACAGGCTGCCCAGGGGAGTTGTGGAGTCTCCGTCTCTGGAGACGTTAAAGACCTGCCAGGATATGTTTCTGTGTGACTTGGTCTAGGTGATCCTGCTGTGGTAGGGGGATTGGAGTAGATGATCTTTTGAGGTCCCTTCTGGACCCTAATGAGTCTATGATTCTAATACCTGACAAACACTACTGTGCCCCACCCAACCCTTTTGTGTCTGAGCATGGTGTTATATGATGTGGAATATCAATTTCATCACTTCAGCTTTGTCAACCTCCCACCTTCTGACTGCTTGTTATACTTTATAAAAGTATAAAATAAAGTATTACAATGAAGTGCTTATTAATATTTACTGTTATCAAAAATAGACTTCTGGTTTGGACAAATGACAAGTTCGGGTTTTTTTCCTGTAAGTTGTTTTTCATAGTTATAGATACACTTCACATGTTGATATGGACTGCATAAATCAACAAAATGAAGTGTAAGATTTGGACTTTGTTCTACCTTGTTAAGCGAAATTGGAGGAAAAACTCAAGTCAGTTCACAGAAAGACAAAGAGCTATAGGAAATGGAAGTTGAGGAGAAGGTAGAGTTGGGGTGAACTTAGGTGAGGGACTAAGGAAATGCAGCTGTAGAAAAAAAGTGACCAAAATGGCTGTGAACTATGAAATCCAGAGTTATAAGACAGCTTTTTCTTAATTATACTGGAGGAATTAATTCTATAGGGGCAGAGAGACTGGGTCAGGGTGTCATTTGGGAAGAGGAAATGATGCAATAATGGTTAATGAATTTCAGAAAGACCTAGAGCCATCTGGGATGAGAAAAACATGCAGAAACATGAGCGTAAGTGTGTACACACAGAGGAGGTCTGGAAAATGTCAAATGATACCACCCTTTTTCTTCACCAGTTGTATTTAAACATCTAAACGGTTTTTCACATGGAATTCTGTATCTGAATGCTGAGATTGTGAAGTAAAGCACATTAAGCAGTTAGCAAAACTTTTGGTGTTTTTAAAAAACAATTAGGTTTATTATCATGATCGCATTTTTTTTGTCACATCACGTCCCTGGATAGAATGGAACTACTCTGTGGATCAGTCAAGGGTTTTGCAATGAAAGAGAATCTTGTCTCTGAGACCTTACTGCAGGACTGTCTGGTGTGCAGAAATTACCAGAAGACAATCTCATGGTTAAGATATTGAAGGCTGCTCTGAAAAACTGGCTTTTTATCCTGCCTCTCCTGTTGAGCAGAGTCTGGAACTATGGTTTTTTTATGCTAATTATGAGCTACCTTTTCTTCATTTGCTCAAGAAATTCACTTCTGCTGTTTGTGAAATTCAGCAACAAGAGCTGCAGTTAAGGTCAGTAAAGTCATACTGGCAAGGCATCTTGTATGATCCTAATTTTCCAAAACTAGATGCCTCAGTTTTGGGCAATGCTGGAATGGTGAGTTAACCATCATCTTGCTGTTTCTTCATAATATGTACAGTGGGAGGAAAGAGGCCACACAGAGAGTATAACATTTCTAACTTGAAAGAGGGATTGCTTTCAGCAGATGAAAATAAGGGAATCAAGCTAGGGGTTTGCAGCGTGACTTAATTTTGTATTTTGCTAATTTCCCATGCTGGACTTTGCTGTTAGTAACATTATTCTACCAGAAGTTGGTTTTCCTGCTGAGTTATTTTTGTATATGTATCATAAATACAAAATATTTATATTAGTTTATACTTATGCAAGAAGGTATACTTTGTATACAAGTACAAAGTTAAAGCTTGAAAATACCTGTAATGCCAATTAAGTTTCAAAGTAACTATATGCAAACTATCTTTATTTTTCTTTTTTAGGACATTTTGTGGGATATGAGAGAATTGATACCATTAGTGTTTTCACATACTAAAGGCAAAAGTCCACACTGGGAGAATCAGGAGTTTGCAGATATGGAACAGAAGAACTCTGCAGATTCTTTGGCGTGTCTGTCATATCTGATGTTTGTTCAGCACTTTGGTATAGATTTCTTTCCAGTGGTATTTAGGTAAGAACTATTCTTGTCAGAAGCCTGTACTTCCAAGATTTTCTGAGCATAAAAAAACCTTTCTATTTGTGAATAGTTACAAATGGAACCTGTATCTTTCACTAATACTTGTTTTATGTCAACCTTCGTGCATTTATCTAGCTTATATTGTATACGTAAGAACATAATCTAATTCTGCAAATTATTCCTACTACACTTCAATTTTAGACGAGTTGTCCTTTAAAAAAATCTGGTAGGATTAGTCACATGCTGCAAATTAACATGTTTTAAATTTTTACTCGCACATTCATTGAATCAAAGAATCACAGAATCATAAAGGTTGGATGAGACTTCCATGTCCAACCATCAACCCAATGCCACCATGCCCACAAGATCATGTTTTCTTGTGGCAGATCTACATGTCTTTTTTTGAACAACTTAAGGGGCAGCAATTCTACCACCTCCCTGGGCAGCCTGTTCCAATACCTGATCACTCTTTCAGTGAATAAACTTTTCCTGATGTCCAATCTCAACCAGGCAAAACTCTCTTCTTCTTTTGCTAGTGCCTGAGGAGAAGAGACTGACCCCCACCTCTCCACCATCTCCTTTCAGGTAGTTATAAAGGGTGGTAAGGTCTTGTCTCAGCCTCCTTTTCTGCAGACTGAACTACTCCAGTTCCCTCATCTGATCCTCATAAGACCTGTCCTCCAGGCCCTTCCCTAGCCTTGTTGGTCTTCTTTGGACCTGCTCCAGCACCTCCATCTCCTTGTATTGAGGTTCCCAAAAACTGAACACAGTACTTGAGATGAGACTTCATCAGTGCTGAATACAAGGGCATGACCACTTCTCTAGTCCTGCTAGCCACACTATTTGTGATACAGGCCAGAATGCCTTCGGCCTTCTTAGCCACCTGGATGTACTGCTGGCTCATGTTTAGCTGGCTGTCAGTCAGTACCCCCAGGTCATTTTCCACTGAGCAGTTCTCCAGCCACTCTTCCACAAGCCTGTAGCATTGTATGGGGTTGTGTCTGAAGCAACCATGGCAATTGGTAAACATGACACAGTTGACCTCAGCCCCTCAATCTGGCCTTCCCAGGTCTCTCTGCAGAACTTTCCTACCCTCAAGCAGATTGATACACGCACCCATTATAGGCAGCTTCCTCGTAAGGCTCATTAATAGCAGTTTGACTTACTGTTTTGCATCTGTTTCAAAATTAGCAATGTCATGGTTTTATAAATCTTTGAAAAGAACCTAGTCTCATAGAAAATAATAACTATGCGCAAATACATACAGCTTATGCAATTTACTGTAAGCTTATTTTTTCTTTTCTAGTCCATCATACCTTCTGCAATGCAATATGACACATATTGAAGTACTACTGAAAAGGTAGGGTATGTGATATTTGGAGTTCAGATAGTGGGTGTGACTTTTTTTCCCCCAACAATATGGCTTCTTTACTAAGAAGCATAAAACATTGTCTAAAACATGTATTTTTGTTTTCAGCTTGTATTGTGATACAATTTTTAGAAACTTCATTCTGAACATGCAAAATTAAAATATTTTCAACATATTCTCAACACATGCAGCCTAACTAAAGTGTATATTTACTTGTATAAGTATTGAGGTGGGGAGGAAAATGTCATTTCTGACCCTGAACAAAGGAGCCTATTTTTAACTTATTATCCATTAGTTTATTATTCCTCTCAAAAATTTTAGAACAAATATACTATGATACTACAAAATCTGGCAAAATAAAGAAACCTCCAACACTTGTGTTCTAAGTTTTAGGAAGAAGGAATATTTTATTTACAGCACTGGATGCACGGGCATCACTCCACCTATCATGCATACCAACTGCAGCAACTGTACAACTTTCATACACAGCAGACATACACTTTTATTCCATTTCTGGAAAACCCATGTATACGCATCCCATTTTCTGAGTGTAAATACAATATTTGCATACTCATTGTGTCAACTCCATAAGATCTTTTTGAGTCTTTTGAAAGGTCTCTGGTGGTCTCTAGCAACATTTCATGATGATTAAGGAGTGAACTTTTCATGAACTTTTAAGTGTGTTCTCCAAATGTAGTAAAAAAATTAGATCATCATTCCAATTTTCTAACATTTGTGAACTGCTTGTTCTTACCAGCTAACTCAGCTACCTTGTCCTTCACACGTATCTGGAGTGTTGTTTTCTACTGAAGAAAGATACTTGTTAATGAAGCCACTTTTGCAATTAGTCGTGCTTGAAGCTTCATCTTGTTGATTTCAGTCCCCCTACCTGGCTTCAAAGATGACTCGGTGGCAGAAGTTTAATAAGCAAAAGCAAGTTACCCCTACTGTGCTTCTACATGTATCCAGTGTATTTAGCAAATAGCATGAAAATTGAGGGACATGGCTTTGGATCTCTCCTGTATTTCTTCTGAAATAGAAACAGTCTATTTAATTAACAAATTTGAATTTTTTTTCCTAGAACAGAAGAATCTGTGTTATCTAAAGGACTTGTAAGTTTTCTTTTATTAAAATTCTTAATGTCAGAATGATTTTTTTTCCAATTTAAGTAATGGTGTATTTCCTCTTTCTAAGAAGGGTACAAATGATAAGTCAGATAGTTCAGAAATATTTTGAGGCTTAATTAGGTATTCTTTAGTGTTATAAATGTTTATATTTATTAAACATTTAGGCATATGTGCAAAGTTCAAATTGCCATTATTATATTTGTAGCTCCTAGCAGCTTTGGTATTTGAGTGAGTATTTATAGTGAAGGCAGTTTTACCCATGAAATGTTACCCATATAGATAATATCTTAACCTATGTACATAATAGTGGCATCCTTTTTTTTTTTTCTTCCACCTGCAGGATCTGTTGGAGAGCTGTTTATTGAGAATTGAAGATGACAGCCTTCTGCACCAGTATTTAGAATTCAGAGTTTTTATTAATGTACCTCAGGTAACAAGAAGCAATGTATTGAAGTCTCTAAAGTTTGATTACAGATAATATCTACCTGTCTTCTATGTGTTTGAGCCTTTTGTATGTTTGTGTTGTTAAATTGATACATTCAGTGTCCTGCTGTACAGAATTTATTGTCTCTTCTGTCTGCAATACCACAAAAATTTCAGTGACAAAATACACTTGTGTATTTACAAGTCACTGAGGCAGGTGTGCACGGATCTTAGCTGAAGAATGATGATTGCTCTTTTTTGCTTCTTACTTGGAAATCTGCTACTTCACTAAGTGTTTATTTAGGCCCACCAGCATGAGCATAGTATTTTTGTGTACCAACCCAGGAATCACAACCACAGAAGCTAATGTGATTTTCTGTGATGATAATGTTCTCAAGGGTTTGGATCTGGGGTTTTGTGATTTCTTTTGTTGTTTGGGATTTTTTTTATGTCTTGAGTAGATTTTAGTGTGTTATAATAATCTGACATAATTAGAAATTGTGTTTTCTTTGTCTAACTGCAGGATTTGGTGAAAATTATGACCCTTTGTCCCATAGAGCATCTGGTATGTAATGTGACCTACAGAATCAATTAAGAGCTGACTTGATTTAATTAGTATTAATCTGATTACATGGGTGTTTTTTCTTTAGAGAAAGAAGAGTCTAGATATTTTGCAGTTGTTCATAAACAAGTTTGATGCAGAGGGAAAATATACATTATTCAGGTATGCATCTAAATGTAGATTGTGTCGTATCAGCCTTATTGCTTAATAGCACAGATTTCTGACAGTTTATGTCAGGTAAACCATATTAATTTTGCTAGATTAATTTTTGGGTAAATAATTTTAGTTGCCTCATGTAAAATCATCTGTCGTACGTAAGCTAGTGTTTAAAGGTTATACAGTTATTTTTCTGTGGTAAAATTCCCACTTTGGTGACATTATGGCCTTATTCACTAAGTCTTCAGCTAACTGTATAGGCAGCTTTGAAGAGATAATACGGATTTTTTTCTCTCTTTGAAGGTGTTTACTGAAGACAAGCAACCATGCTGGTGTGGAAGGATACATTATTAAAAATATAAAAGATCAGATTCACTTATCATTAACGGTGAGGCTATTACCCACTGAAAACTGAGTTACCATCTCAAAATTCTATCACTATTACATTGAGAAAATGTATATAGCTTAAGCTTTGAGTGATGCATTACAAAATCCACTTTGAAAAAGAAGATTGGGAGATCATATAATTAAGAACATGAATTTGCCTTCTTAGTGCATATGTATTTTACAGTGTAATTTTATAGTTGTATTTTTTTATTTGCATAATCTTACTGTATGTTTCTAAGAAGTTAATTAGTAACTTACATGCTTAAAATGCATGCTTCTTTCTTAAAGAGGATCCACTTGGTATTTGTTTTTGATACTCACAGTCCTCATTGCTTGAATGTAATTAAAATGCTGTAGTCCAGGCAGAATTGTTTTTTCTTCGGTTTTATGATGATAGTTAGGAGTGCCTCACAAACATTAAATTCATCAGTAGGTTAACTAACTCTAACAACCTTTTTCAAATCAAACTTGATTCTTAAGGATACTGTCTTTTGATGTAAATTTTTCCTGTAAAATTTACGCATATTTTATGGTAGCACAATTAGGATAGAAAGCAATCACTATTTATTCGGTCATTGTAATGTATATTGAATATGGAACCTGTTGCAAAAGGTGCTTGCACTGAAATTGAATAGGCAAAAGGTATTCTGAAAATTTCTTACTAATGAATCCCTTTACTGTGCAGCTTCATACTTCTCTTCATACATTCTTGGCTGTCAAAAATACAAATTATTCTAGAATGTCGTCATTTTGGCCACAATAACCCACAGCAGAGCTACAGATTGGGGGATGAGTGGCTGGAGAGGGGCATGGCAGAGTGGGACCTGGAAGTAGTAGTTGACAACTGGTTGAATATGAGCCAGCAGTGTGTCCAAGTGGCATGAAAGGCCATTGGCATCCTGGCTTATATCAAGAATAGTGTGGCCAGCAGGACTAAGGACATAATTCTCCCCTTGTACTTGGCACTGGTGAGGCCTTACCTGGAGTACTGTGTGCAGTTTTGGGCCCCGTGCTTTAAGAAAGGTATTGAGGTACTGGAGTTGGTCCAGAGGAGAGCAATGAGGCTGGTGAAGGGACTAGAGGGAAAGTCTTATAAGGAGTGACTGAGGGAGCTGGGCTTGTTTAGCTTCAAGAAGAGGAGACTTGGGAGCACCTTATCACTCTGTATAGCTACCTGAAGGGAAGTTGTAGACAGGTGGGGGATGAGCTCTTCCAGGAAACTAGTGATAGGATGAGAGGGCACGGCCTGAAGCTGTACCAAGGGAGGTTTACATTAGATTTTAGGAAGCATTTCCTCATGGAAAGGGTAGTTAGACATTGGAATGGACTGCCCAGGGAAGTAGTGGAGTCCCCATCCCTGGAGGTGTTTTAAGAGAAGACTGGATGTGGCATTTAGTGCCATGGTCTAGCTGATCTGGTGATGTCAGATCATGGGCTGGACTTGGTTATCTCGGAGGTCTTTTCCAGCCTCAATAATTCTGTGATTCTGTGTATAAATCAGTATTTAAGGTTTGTTGCAAAGCATTCTGCTACAAATGTAATGATAACAATTTCCTATTGCTATCCACTTATTTAATCTTCATCAAGTCCCAGGTCCCTCATCTGACCTAACTTAATAGACATCCTTCACATCTCCTTATCCAAACTTTCCTTTTCATCCATTAATGGGTTTAGAAATATGGAAAGAAAAAACACCTGATCATGTTTTAAAAAAATTAATAAATTGCAACACTACTATTATGAGATGAATAGAGTCTCTGGTAAAGAAAGCTAATTGTTCTATACCTCAGTATAAACAAAGAGAGCCTACCTACTGCAATTTGCTAATTTTATGTAAACAAATATTAACAATATTGATAGTGGCATGCTGAAGAGTTGGAGAATCTATTCCGATGAAATTGAAAAGAACAGCTTTGCATGGAGAGGTAAAATAGGATGGATTATAAAAAGACCAATTGAAACATAGTGCATATATGTACTTCAAGGCTTTTTTTCTTTTCTGTTTTCACAAAATTAGTGTTGAATTATTTAAGATTTATTTAAGAAACTTTCAAATTTTGCAGGTGGCTAAACTTTCAACCTTGTTTCTTTTCAGAAGGCACGTGAAGATGTTTGGTTTACAGGACATCAGCTGATCTCCCTTCTAGATTTAGTGCTTTTACTTCCAGAAGGTGCTGAGACAGATCTTCTGCAAAATTCGGATAGGTAAGTGTAAACACAGTTAGAGGTTTTTTATTTTGAAAGACTTCAGACAGTGGGAGGTATGCTGTTGTGTAATTAATGAGGTGATAACATGAATGTAGTTTAAATTTTTGGAACTAGAAATGGAAATGATTGCTTATTTCAACTACTTTTTCAACTGTTTACAAGAATATCCCAATACTACATTGATTATAACAATAAGAAAAGAATTCTTCCTCCATTCTCTCAGATGACAAATCGCAGTGGTAAACTAAGTGGTAAAGCATTATTTCTTCAGGACTGTATGGTTAGCAGCTTTCTGTGGAAGCAATGGGAAGAAAAAATGAAACGTGGTATGCTGTCTTATGTGGCATAGCAAAGTATCAGATACCACTTAGATAACACTGCGTTTCTGAAGCTGTTGGACGGGTTGCTGCTGGGAATCCACTATTTTATGGGTGGAATACAGAACCACCTCAACAGCGTTTGTATTAAGTAATATAAAAACAACTGAAATGCCTGAAAATCTCCTGTATAGGACAAGTCATCCTCATCGTGAGTGAAAGTTTGGCTTGTAAATCAGTAGGGTGATAGTGTCCAGACTGATCGTAACTACTTAAAATCCCAGAGGTATGATCTTTATTACTGTTTATCTGTTAAAAACAATAAATACTTTCTACTAGAAAGTATGGTAAAACAACAGCATAAAGCATATTTTTAAAAAGCACTCCATAGTAAAAACTCAATGCAGTAATAAAGAAATTAGTCAAACTAGTTTCAAATCAACTTTGTATCACCAGTTATACATACCAGAAAGTCTGAAAAAGGTTCTGTCTCTTCAGTAGAGTCTTTCACTCACAATCACCAACCAATCTACTGACAGTTTTATCAACTGCACACTATGTTACTGTATGCTGGTACTAAGCTCAATGGATGAGTGGTTGCATTTTATACAAATGGATATCTTAAGATTATTATTCCTGTAAATATAAATCTGTGTGCAAAGTGATAAATAATACATTTTTAATTTACAGGATTATGGCATCACTAAATTTACTGAGATACCTAGTCATTAAGGATTGTGAAAGTGATAATAAAGTAAGTACTAGCTGATGACTGGAAAATGATTGATTAGCTGGAAGCCGTATTCATGTGAACATTGTACTCTGAATTCACATTTTTCTCACCATCACTTCTGGATTACTGACCGTTGAATTTATTAACTATATTATGAGATGTGATTTGTTACTTCATTTGGACAAAATTTGATTGCATTCAAACTTAACCCTTGGAGTAAACAAAAAACTACTCCTTGTACTCTGTCCAATCATGCCTCTTTAAAGTATCCCCATGAAAAAAAAAATTGTTATTCTTACTTTGTTACTACTCCTTAAGCCTCCAAGTGGAAGCTCCAAGGCTTCATAATAATAATCCAAACCTCTGCCTTTTAAGAGATCCATTTTATTCATCTTCGGGCACAATAGTTTTTTGCAAAGTACTAAATACATTCACATTTATCAAGAAGTATTTAATAATTTAAATAATTTTTAGTCTGCAAAACAATATGTTTACAGCTACTGTGGAGGCACATGATAGGTACATGTTCTTTTAGCTATTAGGATTAAAAAAATTCTTGCCTCTATGATGCATCTGCTTGAAGTAACAAAAGGAACAGCTAGACCCATTCAATTTTCTGCAATGCTGCTTTACTAGAAGCTACAACTTTTGCTTACTCACTGTAGGGATTCTAGCTTGAACAAATTGTTAGTACCCCTCCTCCAACAGATCAAAATCCCTTTAGCTTTGCTTACAAGTTGAAACTGTATTTCTTCTTCTGTAGTTATAAGCCTACATTCCTTCCCACCCCTTTATTTTTGAGTGCTTCATCCTCCAATTTTTAGCAAGCAATGTAAAAGAGAGAAAGAGGAGCTTAAATATCTGTCATGATGCTATTTTTGCATGATTGTAAATTGCTAGTCTTTTCTCCCAGCACAGAAATGTGTGTTGTGAAGACTAGTCCAAAAACTTGTGTTCAAAAACTTAGTATTATAATGCTTTGTTAAAACCAATTTGTAACCTTCTCTTTTTTTTGTTTGAGTAGACTGGCGTATGGACCGTGCTTGCCAAGATTGAACAAAATTTTTTAAAACCACTGCATGTAGGACTCAATATGTCAAAAGCACACTATGAAGTAGAAATAAAGAATAAGAAAGAAAACAGAAGAGGTCAGTTATAACTGTTTTTCTCTTGGCTTGGAAAACAATTGGAAAACAATATGAGTGCTGTTACATAACACTTGATGCTATTCCAAATTACTACTAGTTCAGTAGTTGTTATACTTGATATTGAAAGTTGTCATGACTGGTCAGAAAAATCTGAACTAGATCCTCTCTCTTCACATTTGTAAACCTTATGGAATCCTGACAGAAATGTCACATAATGACCTTCAAAGCTTATTCAGCAGTTTTGATCTTCAGGTTATTAGAAGCATCTAAGTTTCATTCTAGGCGTGGGAAGATCAACAAGAGAATTAATTTACACAGCAACTAGGTGCTCTCCTAATGCCTCTAGAATTAAAACAAAAAGAATCCAGAATGTAATCTCACACACAGAATCAGATTCTGCTCTGAGTAAAACAGCTGCATGCCACAGGATGTAGGAGCTGCTTTAGGTGATCTGTGTATGTCAGATCCTTTGTCATCTCCAGTATAATTAAAACAGCCCAAGTAAAACCTGCTTCTGCTACCAAAAATGCCAGTAGAGTGTTTTGCACTTAGCCTTACCCTCTGTTGTGTAATGCATGTAAGTGGGAAAAGGGAGTTTTTCTGAAGGCAACCTGTGGATATGTCTCCATAAGGAAACCTTTAAAATTGGTGAAGCTTTTTAAGGCCCTCCTACATTTCTTTAGTATTTGACTTTGGGAGACAGTATCTAAAATAAAGCAGTTTAGCCTTTTTCCCCCAGCGCTTAGTCCTCATAAGAATTACGGTGAATTTCAAATATGTGATCTGAATGCAAGACGTTTGTGTCTTAGTTTTCAGACTTGCAGCAGAGAAAACTACAAGGACAAGTTATTTGCCTGAAACAAACAAGTCTGCAGGCTTTTCTTAAATATTTCATATCTGGATTCATTATTAAGTTGAAGAACACTCCCCACTATCTGTCTGGATGTGGAAATATTAAAATTGTACATTAAATTACCAGATTTCATAATTTTTCTTTTTAAGGAGTATTTTAATATATACAATTTTTAGTTGCAGATACTGCCTCTTTAATAATGTTTTAATGCATGCTGCAGAAAGTGTAGAGATAGTTTAAGCTGGATGCTATCTTCTTCTTAGGGTCCAGCACCTTCTGCCTGTGTTGGGTCAATCCTTAGGTTTGTGATTTTTAACAGTTGCTGTCTAGAAATGCTAATACATTTAATATTCTTTCCATCTAAAAGTTATTTGAAACAGAAGCCTCATCTTTGGTTTTTTTCTGCAGAGGCACCCAGTTCTAACAGAGTCTGTTCTGTAACTGTTAGTGGGGAAAAGATGCCTGCTATGACTACTGAAATGCAGCTTCAGGTGAGTTTGCGTTTCCTTTAAATACTTTCAGAAGTATTGAAATTGTCTTGTCAGTCTGGAGACTAACATCCATTCGCACTAGGTAACAAAATATTTTTTCCTAATAAAACCCTTTTTTGTCATTTCAGGTTTTACACTCTGCGCTCTTCACATTTGATATAATAGAAAGTGTTCTAGCTCGAGTGGAAGAACTCATTGAAGTGAAAATAAAAGCCACAATGGACAAAAATAGTTAGGGCTGCTGAAGTATTCCAATTAACATGCTTCATAGGAAATCCTTCTGACTATGAGACTGTAACTGAAAAGGAGACATCAGCCTTTAAAGAAGGGCAATTTATAGAGTGGCAATTTATAGATAAATTGCAGATGCTGTTATTTCTAAGTCTTGTTACTGTTCTTTTGCTAGTGTTGTATGTGATGCACATGTTCATAAGCTAAAAATGGGATTTTTGTTCTTATGCTGTGCAAAGTCAGTATGGTACATTTTATTAATTTTCAAAATTTGTTAAATAATTGTAATTCACAACACCAGTTGGTAACTAAGATTTTTATAAAGAGACTGAAGAACCATCAATTAAAAAGCACCATTTAAGAACAAAGGCATTTTTATTAGCACTTTTTAATGTTGACAAACAAGCTTCTGTTTCTACAAATAAAATTGCAAGTTATAGATAAATAATGTAGAAACACTATAGGCAATGCAAACCAGGTTTAAAGAAAAACACGTCAACTTTGAGCCAAGTATGATGTTAAAACTTAATAAAACAACAACAATTATGTTTCAAAAAATGTACTGTATAAAATTCCATATGTATACCTGGTTATGCATGGGAGACCTGTATTCTCCTATTGTTTTGATCATCCTTATGTTTTTTCCTTAAGTATTTTTTGTAAATTACTATGGACAGTTGAGCTTGTAAGTTCAGAAGACAGTTTAAAATCAGAATAGCTTTTCAAATAGTGTGGTTAAGCCCCTTATTTCCTCCCGATGCATGTTTGGTATGACGTATGCTACTTTTCACTGTACAGTTACTATAAATTTTCATTCCAAATACGTAAGTTGTATATAGTATTTTGAAATGTAATGGTATTTTAAAGAATGTTCTTTATTTTGTTTAAAATATAACCACTCTATTTATGAATAAAAACTCTGAATACTAAATAATTATAATGCAACTTGGTATTCCTGAAGCATCTTCCAAACTGGACTGTTTTCAATTATTTGAGCTTTTGTTACTGCCATTTTGTGGCAAATATCATCTCCTCCTGACTTGGAAGTTATCTTTAAAGGAATGAAAAAATAGTGTGAATAGGACACAGCAACTTCTAGGAAACAGAATATTTAACATCTTATTTTTCAAATAGTATGGGTGTAAAATTATTCAGCAGTGGAATTTGAATCATGTCTTCTGAAACTGATACAACAGATATAAATGCCTGCATATCTATGTATTCCTTTAGGTGGAAGACCAGTCTGAACATAAGTAGTGCTGTCAGTGCACTGCATCTGATTATCTGGGTAGTATTTCAATACAACCTGAGTATGGTAACTCGGGAGAAGTTGGAGGTATTGCTCCCTTGGCCATGTCTGGTATCCTGGGGCAAAAAAGTTGGGCATTCCCTGGCATGATATAACTGTTTAAACTCACTTTGCACTGCATCACATCTGATGGCAACCAGCAGATGTGTGATACCTAATAGCAGCACTTTGTATGGGTCTATTCTATTGATGTTTGGTCTAAACATTCTGAACAAGTAGAAAACCAATTCAAGTCTGCAGAATCAGCAATAATCTTAAAAGCTTTTAAGTTAACACTGCATTAAGATACTGGGACAGACATCAGTACATCCCATAAGAAGTTTAAGTACAGAGTTCAATATTGAAATAAGTGTTTTAACACTTCTGACATATAAATAGTGGGATGTATCTTATGTGCTTTTGAAATTATGAATACCATGAATAGGTTAATGCTCATTGTTTTGAGATGCCCACTTTAGGAAAATGAAAAAGTTAAAGAAATTCGTATTTAATTCCTAATATATCATTTGACTTGCTCTCTTCATTTTTGGTACACTGAATGCTGCTAGAACTGTCACATTAGTATTTAAGATAAAATTTCCATGGAAAATTTAAAGAGGCTCAGTAAATATATTTATTAATGATGTGTTGATGAATACAGGATATGTTGCAGATACACAGATAAATTCATTAAGCTGTAGAAACAATATACTAGTATGTGTAGAATTAAAAATGTGTAAATAACTAGACCTGGTATTTTTACCAATGGAAGTTGACCAGTTTAAGTCATTACACATATAACCACTGTTAAGTGAAATTTAAATGAGTCTTGACCTGGTGTTGTCTTCATAGATGCTGTTAAGAGCTTTTAAAGTTACCTTTAACAATAAAGACTCAGCAAAAGCTACTCAGAGTAGCAGGCCTACCTCAATGTATTACACAGTTCTATTAAGGAAAAAAAAATTTTCTAGTTCTTAGATTTTCCTCGCTAAGAATATATTTCTGAAGAACTACATACAAGTATATGAACTGGACTTACCCTAGCTATAGTTAGCATTAACTTAACAGCTTCAGCAATATTATGAACTGGTATTAGACGCAAGTTACTGCCAAGGAATCTGCACACCAAAGTGAATGAAGATTAAGGTTACTTTTGAATGCATATTTAATGTGTTATGCCATAACACTCAAGAAAAAATACCACATGATGTAAAGGACTCTTTACTGTGCCTTCACCACAAATACACAGAAGATTACAGTTGTCTTTAAAGATAAAAGCAGAGTTTGTGCTGGTTGTATAACCATCTGTCCCATTTCTGTGCTGCCTGTTTAGGTGGCATTTGGAAGGGTTCATTTATTTTTTCAAGGGCTCTTTGAGAATAGATCAACACTTCTTAAGCATCTGTACATTCAGAGAGAACTAAACCTTCTGTTACAATGTGGGGAAGATGTCTGCTCTCAATTCCAGTAAGAAAATGTTTGGTGTTTTTTTTATGGATTTGAAAGAACCCAGTATCTAAAAATACTGTGCTAAAAACACTTCAGAATTTGAACTAAATCTGTTGCATTCTAATTGAATATCTGATGTACAGATTGCTAAAGGAATAATTCTGCTGAGAATTTAATGTACGGACTTGATCATTTAAATAATTTAACCAAAAATTCATTATCTTTCTGCAAATTTTGTTACTTGTATGGATTCATTCCTGAAAATGGAATCGGAAGAATTGTATAAAATAGAAGTATCAGTTGTCATTCTGCGTGGTCATGGAAAAGAGAGATACCAAAGCTTAGGCAAATACAGAGCCTCTCTTTAAGAGTTGTGTGTGGTAGCAGTGACAGCAAAGTTAGGTCTAAAACAGACCTTGGTAAGAATGCTAAAACACTATAGGGTCTTAACATCAATGAATAAGGAATTTTAATAAACAAAAATTGAATCCAAACAAAGGGCCCAGCTGCTCAGTTTTACAGTCCCCTGTGACCTCTGCTTGTGACTATCATCTGTTATTCCCCTCAGTCTGTTTTATGACTTAGACTCATTCCCATTAAGTCCCGTGCTGGCTAAATACCTCATCTGAATGTGGCTGCCCATTCTTCTAATTAGCAATACAAAAAATCTTACGGCAGTGTCCTTCCTTGAGAGGAAGTATTAGTGCCACTGTTGTGTTTTGCCAAAATCTGATGCAGAAACTTTGGTTTGATTTAGATTTAGGGATTAAGGAAATAAATTGATTCAACTTGGCCACTGCTAGCAATGGACTATGCAAAGCACAAAGGAACAAAGTGCAGCAATATCTACTTAGCTAGATCCATAAAAATCCATTTCTGTCAATAGTTTTGCTTCCACTTTCAACACGTCTAAATCTAGTTTGTATTTTATTAATTAGATCAATGTGGAGAATACTGGCCATTAAACCACATTGTTGGCCTTTGCTCCAGGAAGTTAAAAAAACTAACAGATTTACTACAGATATTAAGTGGAATGCTCATTTGAACTGTGATGATAAAGATGACTTTTCTCCTACTTCTCTCCTGTGATCCACACAACCCTACATAACAGGCTCACAATGTTGAACAACAGTCCTGTAATGTTCTGGTTAAATAAACAATCCTTAACCAACTGCAACAAAACTATACATAAGCAGAAAGAAACAGTTAACACAGGATGACCCAAAAGTACCAGGGGATATACCAGGAATTTTTAATAAACCGAACAGGTGACTTACATGAGAGACTATGGCATGTGTTTCAGCCCCACCAACGCAAAAGCTCAATGATATACATACACTAGCAGAAGGCTAAACTGCCAGCTAGCAAAAAAGCACATGCATCTAAAAATTTCATTTTATCTTGTCCACATCTATTTGGCATGTAGTTCTGCAATGACAGAACTACTATTACTTTTATGTAAATGAAATTCTTGACTTGTCAAATTGAATACAGTTTCAAGGCACTGCATTTGTTACTGGACAACACATGCACAAAATCCATTGTGCATAATCACAATATAGATTGAGAATTAGTAGTGACATCAGCTGAATAACACATTCTTGTTATGAATGGTGCCACAGCTTTTAAGACCTCTCATGAAAATTTATGGAATTTTCACCAATGGGTAATAAATTTCCTACATTTTATCCCATACACTGCTACTCATCAGCATTTGGCAGTGTGCCCAGGAATTAATGAAGCCAGTGCTACTTTTAAGGAGGTAAAGATCAAAGGCTCCATTAGAATAGTAATTTCTTTGATGTTCAGAATGAAAATCAACTGCAGTTAGGAACTGCTCTATCTACCAGTATATAGTTTAGACTACAGGTATGAGGCACAACCTGATAACTTGTCAGCAGATGTAGAGCAAAACATGCGAGGTTTCAGGCTTCATTAAAAGTCACAAATGAAGTTTTTAACAAACCAGTTTTAATTCCCACTTTTATACTTCTGCAGCAAAAGAACACACATTATTTCAATTGCCCTAGCTATGCATAATGAACACTATTCCAAGTAAATGGATTTGAAAAGCTGTTAAAGAATCTGTACTTTATTATAAAGCCTTTTCTCATGAAGGAAACTTGCCTGTTCTGCCTCGAAAGTGACTGTGAAAAGATGCTAACAGAGGTAAGAAAATTGCCCAATTTTCCAGTTAATGAGAAAATTTTGAAACTAATTATATTACATAGACCCAAGGTGATTGAAAGGGATGTTGCTTGTTATGGTTTGAGGAACATCCTCTTTTGTAACCTATGACATGTCTGATTCACTTAGTAATTTGCTGTTAATAAATATATTCTTTGAAGAATTTTCCAACGTATTAGAAAAGTAAAATTAATAATCCCAAAAATAATTCATAACATTCCCACATTGAGGACTGTTCCTTCATTTCTTTCTAGCAATAAAGTTTGATCTGATTTTGAAATCATACCTACCTTCTCTGAATCCTAAACATGGTATTCCATTCTTCTGGTCCATGAAGAGCTGCTGACAAAATCAAAAAACTGTTCCGATGAATGTTTATGAACTTCTGAATTCTTTTAAAAAACTCTTCTTCCCCTGCCTTAAGCAAGCCTGGAGTGTCTGTCAGCATAAACGCAACACCTATTGAAGAAACCAATGTAAATGTACATGTCATGGAAATCAGGTGACTAAGCTCTCACCACAAACCAGGAAGCAAAATGTTTATTCTAAAGAAGCGAAACAAAACACTTGAATGGATTTATGCATAGTGGCAGTGAAATGTAGTCATGAAATTTGGCCAGTCATGATTAGTAATGTTAAGATAAAAGGACTGGTGATATGGCCCTGGCTGGGGGCCAGGTGCCCACCAGAGCTACTCTATCACTCCCTGCTTCTTGATAGAAGAGAAAAAAATACAATGAGAGACTAGTGGATCAAGGCAAAAAAAGTTTAATAAAGCAAAAGTAGAGGTTGTGCACAGAAGCAAAGGCAAATAACAAAGATTATGCCCTACCTCCCATCAGCCGAAAGTGTTCAGCTGCCGTTCTAGGAAGCAGGGCTCTAACACACATGGTGGTTGCTCCGGAGGACATACCATCAACCAGTGTATCCCCACTTTCTTTTTCCCCCTCACTTTTATATTTGGGCTGACATCATATAGTCTGGAATATCCTTTTCGTTAGTTTGGGTTAGCTGGCCCAGACCCCCTCCCTCAGTCCTCTTCAGCTGGGGAAAATGTTAGGAAAGGGAAAACCCACAGCCTTAGTGCTGTGTGAGCATTGCTTATGAGTAGCCAAAACAGCAGTGTGTTATCAATAGCCCTCCAGCTACCACCACAAATGCAGCACTATAAGAGGTGTTTTGGGGAGAATCAACTCCATCTCAGCTAAACCACAAATAACTCAGAGGTTATTTTCTACTATAACATTAAAAAAATCAACAACCCAAATCCCATCTACTCCAAGTACATAACATCTGAATGCCTTTAAAAGCACAGACTTCAGGAACAAGCAACTACTGTAAAGGAATGAATTTAGGGCAAATGCAAAGACTTGCCCTAAGACGTGACTGAAGAGTTCAGCAAGTGACATACACGCACATCATCTTAAAAGTAAGCTCAACTACCTATGAAATTGTAACTCTATCAACTGAGTCATTCTGACAGGGAAAGTTAAGGCTGAAGCTCAGAAGGCTTTGCTTAACAACCAAGTATACAAAACTTCAGATAAAGGACCTTCTCTACTTATATAAAACATCTCTGAAAAGTAAGGATGAATATTTAATGTTTGCAGTTTCAGTGATTTCATAACCAAAACCATTCAGAGAATCCTTTCCATAACTCCTCTGCTATGACTAGGTCTAGGAAGATTAAAGCCAAGGGTCTTGGTTCACTACTGTGTTTACAGCCACAAATACTAAAAATCTTGATGATTGTCTTACCTATTACAGGCACTTAATGTGTTTGCTCAGTTATAACAACAATGCACTCAAAAGTTCAGGTGATAATAAAATATATCTGTTTTACAATATGTAAAAAACCCTTTTCTTTTTTTAAATGTTTCATCCCCAATGTTCTGTACTTCATCTTCTGATTAACATGCTATTGCAGCACAGCTCCATCCACTATTCTCAGACATTCCAACAAGGCAACTTTTATACAGTTCAGTGTAGGCTACACTCATTTTGTACCTCATTAAAGTTTAAAAATATAAGCCTCAAGGTACTGTACCAGAAAGCGAAAAAATGACAGATCCAGTGTCTACTGATTCTGAGTATCGAACTCGGTGTTGTTGTCTCTGTAGAACTGTAGAAATTTCATGATTCTAAATAAATTTTGAAAGGTTATTTTTAAAATATGACTTCAGCCAACAGGTTAGATAAAAATACTCTTAGAGCATTGTCTGCACCATTACAGATAGAATTTAGCAGCATTGTTTAAAAATATTTTTTACTCTACTTGCAATAATGTCCTGGTTTGAGTAACTAGTTAACATTTTACTACTTTTTAATTTAATTTTCTTGGTTAATTAAATTTCAAAATATTTGCATTGAAAGTTATCAAACACTGAATTACAGTTCTGTATGTATACATTCCGTTTGCCTCAGGAAACCTACATAATACACAGAGATCTCCATTTTAGTCTATTTTTGTGAGAAGTGCTACAGGAGAATTTGTAGAACAGCAGTTTGTTTCTGTGACTCTGGTTAATTATACTGTATTATTTTTACAGATGTCAGCACTTAATTTGGGAGACAGCTCAGAAATTCTCTATGTGGCATGTTTTTTTTAAAGCTTTTTGATAGAATGCAATCGACTTAGGAAAACTAGATCATGGCATTATGCAACATAAACATCTTTAGAATGGAGTGGGTCTGAATCTATTTTTCAGCCTGCAAAACACATTTCTGCAGTATGTTCTGCAGAGGCTGCTCCAACATATTTTAAAGATTTGACGTGGGCTGACTGCAAATATACTGCCAAATCCTTTCTAGCTAATAACATGTTATTTAACCTACCCATTTAAAGCATAGGTAACCTGCCTACATGTGATTTAGTGGAAGAGTGCAAAATAAAGCCAGGATAGCAAGTGAACCCAGAAGGAGACAGTCAGAAATGTTACTGTTTCAACTGGTCTGGAAAGGGAAAGCTCAGTGACTGCTACACAGGAGGTATAACTGCAGTTTTGGGAATGCTGCTTCAAAGCCACTGCTGACAGCGAGTTATGTAATGCATAAGTATAAATATCAGCTGTGACAAGATGATAGTGGCACAGGGAAAAGAAAGACCTCATAATGAAAACTGATACAAAGCACTACATTTGTAAAAGAAAACACATCTTAGATTTGTATTCAGTATTTCCATATCTTTGCTCACAGGGAGTCCTTACTAACAACCATAGTTTTGAGTAGAAATGGGGCTCTTATTAATAGGAATGAGCTATGTTGTTAGAGCTGATGAGATCACTGCCCTCCAACACCGCACACTGTTATCATGGATTAAGCTGCTCTTGAAGCAGTTCCCACACTAAAACAGCTTTACAGGCTGTTGACCCAAGATAAGCAAACAAATAAGAACAAGCTTTAAACCGAGGGGACTGAAGAATTACTCCAACACCATTCACCCACTATACAGCAGAGTTGGGGTGATAACCTTGGGAGCCTAGCCAGCAGAAGATAGCCTTATGTGCAAATCAGAGTCCTCTTGCCTCTAAATTCTCTCTAGCTGACATGAAATAGGCCTCAGCTGCAAAAACTAATTACCAGCTCCTTGACAGTCCTTTTCAGTTTACTGGGGAGCACAGTCTAAGCTGCTGATATTAACAGATTGTAATATCTGTAGGACTCACTATTTTAAACTGAATTGTACACTTGCTCGGTAATAGTCAAACCCAATGCTGATAGTGTTTAGTAGAAAATAAAGTATTTGCTAGAAAGGAATTCCAGAAATTTAAAACACTTTGATGGAATTATTTGTAGCAGCACCTTTATTTGAAAATAAAGCAGCATTATTTGAAAGAAGCACCTGCACACTGCAAAAAAGATGAGTCAGGAGGATAATCCTAAAGCAGAGTAACTCAGAATGGCAGGTGGCAAGAATACTAAGTAGGTACAGAATTAGCTACAAGTCACCCCCACTACTGTAGAACCCAATGCTTCAGTAGAACAAAATTCAGACTAATACCATTGTTCTAACTGCATCAAACATTTCCACATAAAATGTATGAAATGCCTCCTTCAGCATTTCTGGGTGAGCCTGCTGCTCTTGACAAGCATTACTGTACCTGCAAAGCTGTACTCAGGATAACTGTTGTTACCCATCTTGACTGCGCCTGCTCACTGCTTTCTGACATTTGGTCCGAAGGTTTAATGGCCTCACAGTGAAATCTCAAGTGCCACTTCCAGAGAGATGACAGATACTACCTGCTTGTTAAAGAGATTAAGTTTTTAAAGATTAAACCCTGATTAAAACCCAGCACGCTCACTATGCAGTTCTCCATAAACGTGCCCACTACCACTGAATCATCGATAACAATAAAATACCTAAATAGCTTTAAGAAATCTACTTCTGAGGACTCAGCAATGACCAGTTCCTTCCCGCCCTCAGCACTGCCCCCAAGGCCCTCCAACCCCGCGGACAGGTTCCGCCTTGCGGGGGCCCATGTGAGACCCCACCTCCCCGCGCGGACTCAGGGGAAACCGCCGTTTCTTTAATTAGAGCGGCCGCGCGGTAGCTGAGAGCGGTACCACTGTCACCTTGGGGACGTGGCGAGGGAGGCGGAGGCCCCGCAGCTTGTGCTGGGCTGCTGCTGAAAATCCCGCCATCTTCTTGAGTGTCTCTGTAAGCTGCATCCAGAAAGCTGGTGCTGGCCTGGGAGGCTGCTGCCATGCAGGTACCGATTGTGCGACGTTTTTAGGTGACAGAAACGACTGAGAGGACAAAAATGTGGACACCAAGCAGAACTAGCGGCCGTTATGAGCAATTGATGCTAATAATAGACTTATTAGACACGAAAAATTAGACATTTGACATAGGAGATAATACTGGGGGAATGTTTTTAATGGGAAGCTAATTCTGCAGCTTCTTCTGTGGGAAGAACATTCCAAATTATTTTCTGTAACTTACCCTCTTAGAGTACAAGAGAAACAGCACCACTTTTCGGTGGAGGAAAAAGCTTCAGAATGCTTGAGCTGCTTTTTTTTTTCATCATAGATGCGGAAACTAATTCGTTTACAAAGACATTAAGTACAGAGAAGGAGTGTAGATTTGCAGCTCTGCTGGCTCTCGCTGCCAGTATGTTATTCTAGACTCATGCCTATCTACTAAAACTTGTGTCTTTACTGAAAACCTGAGACTGTAGTAAAAGCTTTTCCATTTTAAACAGTTTTTAGAGCATGTTAAAATAGAAGCTATGTTATTTGTATATTAAGTGATACATTGCCTAGTTTGTTTCGCAAAGTCAGATATCTTAGTGATTTAACAATTACTTCTGTTTCAGACAAGAAGTGGACTGACATTTGATTCCCTACTTTTGTTGGTCAGAAGTACCCTAATTACAGGTACACCTCACTGCAAGGGTATGGAAATGTCATGCAACTTTTGATAGTAAGTAAAATATTTCTAATAGATTTTTTTAGATTTCTGTGGAGGATAATTGTGGAAGTCAGCAAATTAAAGGAAAATAACAGGTATATGAGATACACTGAACACGGTGTTCTGAAGAGCCATGACAGGACCAACAAATGGAAGTCATCTCATGTAGCGCACTGGAGCCAAGTGCTCTGACTGTAGATAAAAATTAGAAATTACTTAAATAAAATACAGTAAAGTTCTTACAGTGATTCCAGTGGTATCTGCTGGCATGAAGTTTGAATCCATGTATGCTATGAATGAATTTGTATTTCTGTATTAGAAAAATCCCAGGGTACAGAGGAAGAACTGTTTTACAGTGCTTTAGTATATACAAATTAATATTTTGGCATATGTCTAATATGTACGTGTATTAATTGAATCACAACAAAATTGACTGAAAAATAGACAACAGAATGAAAAAAAATATGATACACAGTATAAGTATGTTGAACAGGTAAGTAGATTTTTGATTCCTTCATTGTAATACTACTAGAAATGTATGGCACATAAAAGAAAGGATAAATTATTACAGTAAAACCAAATTACAGGAAAATGTAAACACTGTGTCTAAGTTTTTACAATACAACAAATTACTTTTTCCCTGATATCTGCTTATCATACATGAAGTTGAATGCTGCCCACATCCCCAACTCAAAACACCCACTTGAGAGGCATCAAACTATAATTAAGTGTGAGGCAATGAGAAAACCTGAAATCTTAACAGAAACTGCTTCCTGTCAGTATTTCTACTCCAGTCATTTTATGAATTTCTGTAAATTCTGTTTATCTTAATTTCAGTTGGCAAAAAGTTATACAGGAAACTTAATATGTTTGCCATTACATTTGACAGTAGTTTACATTTGAAATAAAAATAAGACCCTTTCTGAGTTAGAAAGGGTAATGGACCTAACTGCCTCCTGTTTAAGATATACCCTGTCTTAACTCTTACTTGATCCAAGTCTTATGCAATGAGATATGCTATCCCATGGGCTACAAACTGCTCAAGGGACAATTCTGGTATACTTTGTTTTGCAATACTGGCATTTGAGTCCAAATCTCACAATATGAATTGGCTTTCTCTTTTTATGACCCTAATAGCAGAAGGGTAATTAAATAGAGCTTGGACCAAAAAAAGTAGGTTTCTTCTGGGTTGTGTATTCTTTGGAGTGTTTGTGTCCCCAAAAATTTTCCTTCCAAAAAGCAGCTTCAGGGGATTCTGTGCTAAATCACATGAGCCAAACTTATTTTACTACTAGTTATCCCTGCTGTGACAGTTTTGTGATGTTTTGGGTAGACTTAGCTTTAAATCTCAAAAGCATTCCTTTTCTGCTTACCTACATGGTACATTTCATATATAGGTAAAGCTGTGAGGGAGTAAGTACAGTGCTTTGTCTGGCAGTGGATCAAGCAATTCCTGGGAGCAAAGCAAAGAACTCCATTTAGGCAGGAATAGAATGATCTTGGGATCATTACTCCCATATAAAGATAAGGCTTAAGCATGGATAAGTAACTGTATTACAAGAAGCTAAAATACTCAAACTACTGTTTCTTCGAACTCTTGTGAGTTATATCCTGCATGTTCTCAATCAAAATGATTTTCTAATTTTGCAGAGCACTTAGTTATGTACATATCTTCTATCTGTATAGATTTTGATATAGGAACCGATTATCTTCACACATCACCTGTTTTGTTCTTTTATGATATGATCCAAGATAAGGCATATTTTCCTTATTGAAGAGAAAAAAAAGTGGAGGTCTACTAGCAAAAAGAAGATAGTTAACACTTGGGTAATTTGCACGGTGCAAATAAAAATGCATGGCAGCAGTTCACAAATTCAATGAAGTACAATGACTCAACAATGTAGTTACACATAGGATTTATTATTTTCTGTCACACAGAAAACAACTAAGAATCTTTAGTATGTAGCATTTGTGGGACTTTGAAAATTGTACAGAGGATTCTGGAAACAGAAGACCCTGTTTACAGGGAGGCATTTGGAAATACAGTTACTTAGGCTGCAGCTAATTATCTAGGTTTGAAAAGCAAGCAAGTGGAAAACATGCAAGTGTTCAGTTTGAGAGCTTAACCCCCTGCCCTCCCCCTCAAAATGATCGAGTGGTCAGAATACTCTAGGACTGTAAAGGCATGGACTACAGGTAGTGACTCAAACTTCTGTATAAATGTATTATACACACGTAGGTTTAATATTAATTATTGGAACACGATAATCCAAAAATTAATGACTGAAATTTCCATCTCTACCAAAACAGATAAGAGGATGTTTTGTTATAGGTAGGAAGTCTGTGTTATACATGGGATCTCCTGCTCATGGAAATGAATACAACCTCATTCCGTGAAGGTAACAAAAAAGCTTTTACAATATGTATGCTGAGTCTGCNATTTATATGGATCTTATGCACATGGTTATGATTTTGCTGAGAGGCAGGATACCATGACACACTCAAAGATGGGTTATAAAAACAAAGCAAATAACTAGAATGATTTCATAAACCACTAATGTAAGAAACTCAAACAATTGACTAAATAAGGACTGCTGTAAAAGAGGATGCTGTAGATTATAAGTCATTTAGTGAAGTCAGTTTCAAAACTGGCTTAGACCATTAGAAAATATGTTACACAAGCCAAATATTTTACTTGGATTACCATTCTGTTCAGAGACTTAAAAATACCATTTTTTAAAACATGGTTCTGACAGCACTCACACTAATTTCAGTGGCAGCTGAGAAAGTATCAGTCACTTCTACACAAACGTGGATAAATGCAAAACCTGATGAATTACCTGGGTAACAGCTCATTACCCGAACTGGTACATGTATGTGTTGGTTCAAGTTTACCAGAACCCAGTAGTTTTACCAGTGCACCCAGTCTTACCCAGTTAAGAGTCAGATCCTGTTAACAGAGAAAAGCTACCTTAACCATCACTGTACTTTGTAAATCTATCTAGTTATGGAGTTGTAAACACACCATCTCCTCATCCTTGCCAAATATTGAGACATCAGTTATTGAAGACCAGTATTCATATTTTACTGTGGGAAAGACCTTTTGTTGCACTTAATGCAAAAAATTAGATTTCTTGGGACTTTCGATTTCTCCAATGAAATGCTTTTCTGTGCTGTGAACTTAAGCAGTAAATCAAGAACAGCAACTTAATGGAATTCCATTATTATTTTATACTTTAACTGTGTCCAGATGGTTCATAAGGATTAGAACATCATTGAGTAGCCTACAAAATCACAAGTATGCACAGTGTCTGACTGCAGTGCAAGTTTCATTACTCTTTCTGGAAAGTGAATGTTAACTTAGAAGCCAAACCACAGATGTTTAAGTGGATTATTTTTTTCCAAAATGGAACACATTAAAGCTTATTTTTCAAAAATACCATATGCGGCTTGTGCTCAAGAGATAGTAAGGATTTTCTGCAAGAGATGAAAGCTTCTAATTGTGTTGAATTTCAATATATCTTTTCTCCTCAGTTCCTATGTAGTCCTGGCAAGAAAGGCATCTACGGACAAATGTTAAATCACCCCAGTCATCAAATATAACAGAATGAATACAACTACACCCAAAATTTAAGTCTTTATAGGTGCAGTTTGTCAAAGCTACAGTTGTATAATGTTATTAGTTTAATAAAACTGTAAAGCTATAAAACATATATTGGGAACACAGCATTTTTATTGTATGCATTTAATATGGGTAAGCCCTGAACCTGCTTCAGGTGAGGTTAACATGCTTTACTCCTTTCACAGTAGTGGAAACAAAGTAACGACTTAAATGTTTTGTTTCTGAGAAACAAACAAACAATATAATTGCAGTTCTTAGTTGCTTTGTGAAAAGGTTTGGATTTTCGGTAGCAAGGGAGAAAGAACATATTACTAATTATTTTCCAGATGACAATAATTCAGAGTACTTATGAAATAATGTAAAACCTTAAGTGTGGAATATTGTTATTAAACAAGTATGCTCAGTTATGTATAATCCAGAACTTAAAATTATTGCAAGCAAGCTGTATTTCTTGGACTTCATTACCAATCTTTTACAATAAAACACAAAAGTGTTATTATGAGAATATTTTTATCTCAAGTAACTATTTCCTGTGAGCAACACATTCCCACTAGTTGATTTTATTACCTTTACATGCTATGGACCTTGATAAGGCCCTAGCAACCTGATGTAAGTTGGAAGATAAGACCCGCTTGTAGCAGGAGGTTGCACTAGAGACCAGCCTCTGCAGGTCCCTTCAAGCCTTTATTTTTCTGTAGTTGTGGCAGTTTTTTCCATTTTTTCTCTAATTTTTCGATTCTAAAGCAAGAGAAAAAATGCTGAATATGTGAAGTGTCCTTTCCATTACCCCTGCCACAAGAGTGCTTTACGCTCTTATTTGATCATTTCTACCAGCCCAGCCTGCCTGCTCTTCTCCTTTAATGCATACTTGACTCTCCTGATCTTTACTTTAGGTCACAGTCTCCTCAGTTATTTTGCTACACTATATAAATATGGCATAATCTCATGGTTTTTTAAAAGAAAGTAAATGCTCAGCTTCCTTCCTGCCATTCGGTCTTTACCAAACTCTGCCTTTCATTGTCAGTAAGCCAATAAGGCATTTTGATCACAGTCCCTAAAAAAATGTTCTTACTCAGCCTCAAAATACATCTTTTGCAACATAAACCACTCTATGATTCGAAAACTGCTTTTTTATGTTCCTGTGTCTTGTGGGCCAACTTCTATTAAACCAATGATGCATTTTTCCTTATATCCTGTCATCCTCATGATTCCTGTCACCATTTTTATTTCCTTTGCTTCCGTAACTTTATTTATTTTTTAGCAGATAATTTAGAAGAACTACTACTTTCCTCGGTTTCCTATGGGATTGAAAGCGTTTGGGGCCTCCACTTCCTTCTCTTTTCACAAATACAATTTTTAGGTAGCATGATCACGTGCTCAGAGCTGCTTTTCCAGTTCTGACTAGACTTAATTTTCGAAGCAAAAAAAAAAGTTGTTATATCTAGTGGCATTATGTTTTGGAGATCTAGCTTTATTTTAAACTCAGCAAATCCATATACATAGACCATCCTTCCTTAATTTTTATTCTCATGGCATGCCATTCAGGGTAGGTAAAAACAGAGTCGTCATCTCAAACTCTGAGTCCTCTCCTTCAAATTTCACTGGTATTTCACTGAATGTCTTGTTATTACCTGTAGGATATAGACATCTTTCCCCAGTGTGACATAATAACCTCATGTAAACAGTCATTATTGCCTGTTGAGTGTAACATTGTCTTCTCAGGGTTTAACAAAGCAATTTAACTGCTCTTATTTATTCAAAATATATTGCAAAAGTAAATTTTTAAACTTATTTTCATGTCATCTCTGGTTTCGTCACTGATGCCCTTTCACTTTTTCATTAGATGTACATACATCGTCTTCAAAGGTCATTCAGGTCTTCTTAAGCACCACTCATGTGGAGCCCATGACATCAGCTTTCTTTATTTCTCCATGTAGTTTTCAAACAAACCTTTGTCCAGACTTTCATGTTTTGGAGAAGAGGCAAATACATTGGCACAGTCAGTCACGAGGCATGAGCAGAACTCCAGAGAACTCAGATGACTAATCCTGTCAAACAGAGAGTCACCTACACTTGCCTAAAGCTTGAACGTGCTCCCGAATAAGGATGGACTACTAACCCAGGTCAAACAGCAACAGTTCAGATGACACACAGGACTGGTCAGGAATTGAGAGTGTACATCTCTCTCATTACCCAGCCTCCAGATTTCTTCTGCTTATAATGCACGCAGAAGAATAAAAGTAACTTTCAACTAATGGTGCACTGAAACCATAGCTAATCGGCTAGACAGATACTGACACTCTCATTTTACTTTTCCATCCATGTTGTTTTTGTGTCTTTTGTCTTAACTTGGATTATAACCACTCTGTGGGAAGTCTTTGTGTTCTATGTTTGTACAATGTCTAGCCAGTAGCATGCTGGCCTGATTAAGTCTCACAGACTCTCTGGTAACGTGAATTAAAAACAATACCACTTTCTGTTCCTGCTTCTACAGAGACTCCCTGGCTGTGGGAAGTTGCATTCTATGGCTGCATCTGCACTAACTGAACAATACACAAAATTCTAATCAATTGTCTACTGCAAAACTATTCAAGGAATTGTAACATCACTGGAGACTTGGAGAAAAGCTAATTTAATTTTCATACAACTGAAAAATCCAAAGAATAAAGCAATTAACCCTGTCCAATTAACCCCCATATGTCATTGCATTTCATATGACAAACACGGAACTTTGTGTGCCACTTTTCAGTGTTACTTTTTCAATTCAGTAAGAAGTTAAAACAGAAAATAGGCAGAAGGAACCCTTCTTTCACTTTGTTAGCTCTTCTAATCCTGTCTTTTCCTGTCCATCATTATATTTGACTGTCCACTACCAGAATATCATTGGGATTTTGGAGCTGATTAAATTTTATTGTAAACAACTTTTACTTCAGTCTTTGCCGCAGAAATAAAAGAATTCCATAGCATTCCTTAGCTAAATGAAACCATTTCTTAGCCTTCTGTAAGAGCTTCATCTTTTACTATGGCTAATACTACAGTTTTGTCATGTATCCATAAGATTATCTGCTATCTATAGAACTTGTAAACATGAAAATGAAAAATGTGTTTTCTTGAAGATTTGTACTTCTAAATGTTCTTCAAACTCCCTCAATATGAAGACTGGGGTCAATACAGAATATTACACTGAAAATATTTTTTATTGTAATATCTCAGATTATTTATGCTGCTAAAAGAGCAGGGGAAAGGTTTTTATTGTAAGACTGGCCATCATAGAATCATTAGGGATTAGAAGGGACCTTCAGAGATGATCTAGTCCAATTCCTCTGCCATAGCAGAATCCCCTAGACCAAGTCACACAGGAACATACCCAGGCAGGTCTTGAACATCTCCAGAGAAGGAGACTCCACAACCCCCCTGGGGAGCCTGTTCCAGTGCTCTGTAACCCTCACTGTGAAGAAGTTCCTTCTGATATTTATATGGAACCTCCTATGTTCCAGCTTGTACCCACTGCCTTTTGTCCAATCACCAAATGACATTGCAAAAAGCCTGGCTCCATCCTCCTGACACCCACCCCTCACATATTTATAGACATTAATGACGTCACTTCTCAGCCTTTCCTTATAAGGGAGGTGTTCTACTTCATCCTTGTGGTTAGAGTTCTGCTTCTCCATTGACATAGAGAAAAAGGAATTATTTTTTTCCCGTTGTTGATCATAAACAGTGATATAAAATTCATTTATTTTGAGAAAAATAAAACATCACTTCTACATCAGAAGTTCAACAAAATGGCTTTCTAGATAACAAGATCAGAGGCAAAAGAAGTTATTATGTGAAGTCCAAAGATAAGCCAAGCATAACTTCTTCAGTCACATTTCCACATAACAGTTTTTGACTGTGAACAAAACCAAGTCTCTAAAGAAAATCAAGGTGCACTGCTGGAATTGCGCAAAAAGTTGCAAATGCTCCTGTCATCCATGGTTACAGACAGCCTGAGCACTTCATTAGTTTTAGTAGTCTTTTCCTGCCTTATAGCACCCACTGCTGAAGGCACTTCTTTTAGAGACTAAGAGGAGGTAGAACACTTCCCATTTAGATTGTAAGCTGGGTGAAACACAAGCCCTAGTATTTCCACAGGGCAGATATCTTACAGGGCATAACCTTTGCAGGGACAACGAAAGAAATCCTGTATGTTTCAGGAGTACTGACTTCATAATAATTAAAAATAGTAAGAAACTGTCTTCCTCCCCTATCAGATCAGAAAATACAATAACCAGTGCTATCTAAACACAAATTAGTAGCCAAAAGCAGCAGAATGAGCTGTGTTCTTAGAAAAATGGTTGTCATTTAGTCTCAATATAAGAGCCACACTAGGGGTAACAATGAAGATGCAGAAATCCCATTATCTCTCAAAAAATGTAGCATCTGTGAGAATTCAAAACCAAGTTCCTGAGAATCTTGCTATTCTCAGCACCAGGAGGGCACAGTGTGCAACTGAAACCTGAAGATAATTATCATCAATGTGAGATGTCCAGTGTAACACTGACAACAACTTCAGACTGAGATAGGCTTTTTGAGATCTCAACGGTGTTTTATAGAACAGGAGCAGAAATGTACCAACTCCTCTGAATTCATGCACTATGCCATTAAAAAGATTTACTTAAGTATAGGCATTTCCAAGAAGGAAGTTGTGCTCTTCCTATATTACAGTCCCTCTGAAGTCCTATATTTAAAAGAAAGACAGTTAAAAAAAATAGTTGGAAATATCTAAACAAAACAAACCACACATAAAGAAGTCAGATCTGGAAGAAACAGATGAATCAAGCTGCTCATATTAAGACGGCAATTAACAATGAACATTTTCTTTTAACATAAATACATGCTTCTGTCATTTAAAGCAGTGTTGGCACACACCCCTTTTCGATACAACCATCCTGAATCTTTATTGTAGTAAAATGAAGTCACTATAAAGAGAGAGGGGGAAAAAAATGAAGCAGAAGAGCTCTAGTAATTGTGCAGTCATCTTCAATTCTTGCTCAATGAAAGTAATACATGTCAAAAAGGAAGATAAAAGGGTGAAAACCAAGATTTTTCTTTCATGTCATCTAACATCATTTCTAACAATTCTAGAAAATACATGCTCAAACTTCATTTAGAAAAGACATTTAAGTCTTGAAAAATTATTGTACTTGTCATTAAATCTAGATTATAAATTAACATATTTACCTCATTATATCAGAAAGATTGCCTCAGTGCCAAGAATTGCTTGTTCTTGACTGATGCAGTATTTCATTAGTGTATGGAAACAACTCATCAAAAATAGATCTGGGGAATGGGTTGGAGTTCAGCTGCAAACAGTTGATCACCTTAATGATGGGTTTCCAGTTCAAGAATTGTCCATTCCCCTTGAGGGGACGAACAGTCTTCAGATGAAAAGCTCGCCACTGTAATGCTTGCTGAAGAATCATCAAGTGGAGACATTAATTCAGTCCATCTACTGAATGTGTCAACTTGTGATGTACCCTGAGGATTTGAACCATCTCGTGCCAGAAACAGTGTCTGATTGATAAGACATTGTGCTAAGTTTATGTCTTCAGGAACAGTGTTTTTGAAACCTATGTTTGAGTCCTGCTCAGATAACAATTGTCTGAGAAGAGTCCAGTCCTTTTCTACAAACTGCTGATCTTCAAAATCCACATCTAGAATTGCTGTTTCTGAATCCATCCTCTGCTCAATTGCTTCTCCAACATCCATCTCATATATTGGAGAAAGGGTTTTTGCGGGACGATGCTCAAACATGCAGGTTTGTGCCATTGTGTCATAGTCATCTATGTCTCCTGAAATAATTCACAATACTGTACAATGTAAAAATTGTAGATGATCCTCCCCTCAGGGCTGTGTACAGCAAAATTTAACTCATTCAGGACAGACAATCCAACCAGGTGAAAAAAGAGGGAAGGGAAGGTTATACAAAATTGACAAAATTTGAGGCATTTATTTCCTATATAAAAACAAAGTAGGACTTATAAATTAAGTTAAAGCAGCAATCACCACTGGTAATTAACAATAACCTCCACAATTAAGTTTCTGATACAGAAAATGACAACATAAATATACACTTTATGTGAAATCTGTCATTTACTACATAAATTAAATTTAGACCAGGAGGTGCATGGCAGGAATTAATAGAGAATGATTACTGAATGGTGACTTGAGGTATGTCAGCTTAGAAAAAAATTAGAACCAAAAGTGTTTATCCACAGGCTTATTTCTCTACGCTGCACATGCAAGGGCATTCTTCTTGTTCTGTGGTCTGGCAAAACACAGATCATTATCAACATTTCTTTACTCTTGAATACACAATAGTTGTAATCAACACTATTGTATATTTTTTATGGGATAAACAGATTGAATTATTGGTGTAAAGAAGACAAAACACAAAACCAGACAGATAGTCATGTAGCTATATGAAACAAGTAGTATTTTTTTGTATATAAGCATTAGTTCTAAGTATAATATCTCCATTTTAGGAAATAAGCTTTTCCTGGTAAAATTTAGAGTTATAGACATCTTACAAACTCTAAATCATAATTCGAACCTGCTCACACTGATGAATATGGCAAATAGTTATATTCAGTGGGAGAAGGATGCAAATTTGTGTATAATATATAAATAAATTATAACACTAATGCATATAGCTGTTCAGGTAAACAGTTCAGTGCGCTTTAGTTAAGGTTATTCCTATAGTTATTGCACATCCCATTCAGACATATTATATATATTGTCAAGCAGACAAAACAAATACTAAGATTCCATTAAAAGCTGATATTGTCAAGGTTAGATTGGATCAAAAAATAACTGAAGTACAGACAACTGCATCCAATCTTTCTTTTAGCATTACATAAAATCTCTTTTCTTGTAGTTCAGTTTCTCATTGAACAGTAGGGTATTGACATATTCCAAACACACAGGCATTCTCTACCCAAGTGAAATACTTAAAAATATTTAAATTTAATATAGTTTCAGCCAAAATTCAGGATCAATCCCAGAAAAAAGCCAAAGCTTTCCCTATTAATTTGGTTTTGAATGACTGAATGTTTTTATTTCTGTACGTTACCTGGAAGCAAATCAGTATTAGTGCATTCAGTTGTTGCTGGTTGAATGTCTTTCACTTGGCCTTCCTGAGTCAGTTTCTGACCCTTACTGGCTTCTAAAGGTTTTGTAGAGCTGCTTTTCTGCATACTAGAATTAGCTTCTCTCTGATGAAGATCCAAATGACATGGTCTTTCTTGAGATTTTGCATCACTGTCTGAATATTTATTGCACTGGTGAAATTCATTAACCACCTCATTCTTCATATTTACATGCTGTTTTTCTCCTGGACATGGACTAGCTGCCAAATACACTTTCTGTAGGCAATTCTGTTCAGTTGTTGAAGCACCTTGATCATCCTTTCCTGAGTTTTTAGTGCCATGGGGATGTAGGAGAGAACTTTCACTTTCATCCAATCTAATTTCTCTAGCCTTATGGTCTTTGCAATCCAGAATTCCATCTTCAATTTCCGGGGAGTATCCTGAATAAAAAGCCTTTCCATGGTGCTCATGAGAAACACTGTCAAACACTTCAGAAGGACTAAAAGAATCTATTGAATGGTGATGTGAAGTTTGGGTTTCCACTCTATCATCAGATGCCAATTCTTCACATTCATCTACTGAAAGTAAAACTGAGCGTTTGAAATTTTTACTTTTGGAAAACTCTTGACTCGTATCATTTTCTGGTGCATCTTCAAAAGCTAAATTGTCAATTCCTTGGAACTGTTGAGTAGGAACATTTGATGAAGGAAAGCTTTCTGCAAGATTTTCTGCTTCAGATCTGTCATCTTCTGTTTCATCAGCAGAAGAAGAAACTTGGTCTGCTTCCTGAGGAAACTGTGTATTACTGAAAGCAGAACTTTTGCTTTCTCTAGTATTGTTCCTTGCACTTTGCTGATGTGACCAAATTTCAGGTCTTTTTCTTGGTATCTCATCATCACTTGTTGAATTAATGCGAAAGAGATCAGAACCCTCCTTCTTCATTTTCACCTCTATTCTTAGGCTGCTGTCGTAAATTTTTAATTCCTCAGGTGTACTGGTGTCACTGCTGCTTCTTCCAAGGAAATCATGGCACAACATAGTGCTGCATTTAGAAATTCCTCTTTCATTGGATCCTTCATCATCCTGAGAGCCTCCAGCATCATAATCTTCTGATCTTGGTTTTATATCGTCAGAGGATGTGGTTGCACTGCCAGTATCTGATTCAGGACTCTCTTTTGGATCTAGTACACCAGCACTCCAGTGGTCCACAAAGGGAATTTCTGGGTTTTCATGGTTTTCTGGCAATTTTGTAGGATCTACAGATTCTGTGTAACAAGGTGAATATTTTTCTGTTATTTGTTCTGTGGAACATTCTGAAACATCATCTAAATCTGCTGTAACTGATTTGTATTCACACAACTCATCAGCTGAAATAAAACCCTCCATATGAATTTGAGGAGATGCTATCTCGTCTTCTTTATAGGTTATTGTACTGGAAAAGCATGGTAAAGCATTTTCATCATAGTTAAGACCTGTTTGTTCAGCACAGGCATCTGGGGCTTTTGAATGTTTCACCAGTTCTCTTGAAGCAGTTGCTTTTTGATTGGTTTCCCTGGAAAAGTATGAGGATCCATCACTGGAAGACTGCACATGACTGAGAAATTCAGTTGTATTCCTCTCTTTCTCTCTGTCTTCAGTCTGCTTAATTCCAGTCTGATCTCCAGAGATTTCTTTTGCTCCCATTTCATTTTGCAGTGAGACATGCAGTTTAGAAATAGTTTCTTCTCTAATAAGAGGAAAAGAAGAATCTGACTGCATTTTGTATTCCACATTCTCAGAAGGAACTAACAAATTTTGTTCATTGGGTGAACAGGACACCAGCAGTTTATTTTCGCTGCTACTTTCTGTCACAGATTTTAAAGATTCACTTTGCATTGTAGAATAGCGTTCATTATCATCACAAAGCTGCCCTGCCACTGCATCAGCGGTGTTTTTTTCAAATTTTTGTCCAGAATTTCTCTGTTCAGTGGTGTCCACATTCTTCTGTGCAACAGGATATTCATTCTTTCCCTGTTTTTGGGCATGAGATTTTAATACAGATTGCCCACCTGTTTTCAGTTTTAGGTCTTTATTATTCACAATCTCAGCATGCTTTGATGGAGACAGAATTTTAGGTGTTACTTTTGCAGTAGCCTTTGCTGCAGGTGTTTGTGACTGATTAACACTCTTCTTCTTGGCTGAAGGATGTTTTTCTGGGAGTGTTGACTGAACCAGATGTTGTAATACATTTTTTTCTTCATTATGTTTTGGAGACATTCCTGATTTCAGCGAATTTGATGACTCCCCATGAGGTCCTAGCAAACAGTAAAAGTCAAGACTATAACGATTGTATACACCAGTCAGAGTATATTCACCAAATTTATGTTTGCACTTGTTCGTGTTGAGAATCAATTTACTCAGCTTTTTATGCAACTGAGGGACTTAAAGCTTGTTAAAGATTTGAGATCTTAAACAGTAGACAAAAACACCATCTTGAATTTACAAGCCATAAAGCACTTCACAGACTATACATAAAGGAATTACTTCAACTTGTAACTGAAGTAGTCATCACTGGAGTAGAAAGCAGTTCTCTGACAGTGCCCAGAAACACTACACAGCAGCTGAGCACAGGATGATGAGTGATGAGTGCTGTATTCAATAGAGGTTGTGGAGGAAACGAAAATAGGCAGAAAATAATTACCTTAGTTATAACATGATTAGAATACCAAAATTAATAACCCTGCTCAGTCTAAAAATATTACAGGATCTTTAATGACCATAAAGTGACAGGACCTGTGTTTTCTTCAATGCATTTACAACAACATAAAACTTACATATTCTACCCCCTTCACCCCCAGTAAGTCCCAGATGGAATTAAGAAAAGCTCCATCTTTAACATTTTGTAAAGCAGGGTTTCCTCTCTGTGTTCTACAATGTAATTTCCCACACTTGTTATAAGTAGCTGTACAAATCAAGAATTTGTTCAGTTTGTAGGGTACATCAGCATCAGTAGTTCTGTGGCTGCACCAAAAAAAGGAGGCATAAAACCAGTAGTTCATAAAGGAGTCTGCAATCCAGATCTTTGATGCAGATCATAATGCTTGACGTACGCAATTTCTGCTGAACTCAGTGTCATGGTTTGAATGCCAAAATGCAGGGGGCATCAGCAATTAAAAGACTTTGCAAAGCAGATTAAACAAGCAGGAGAAAACATTGATGGGCAGCAAAGTCCATCTTTTAAGGATTTTGAAGTTGACACACACTGATTTGCATTTTACAGTTTAGGACTGTAACCTAAAGTGAAATATAGGAAATAAACAGAATTTGTTGCTGTATGAAACTTTACCTTGGTTCTTGGGAGAGTTGGTAGGTGTGTTCTGAACCTTTTGCTGTGCTGCAGAATTGTTAATCGCATTGCCTTTTTTCTTTAGAATAGCTTGCACATTTTGTTCATTGCATGCTTTTCCAGTTGGTTTTTTTGTCAGACTGCAAATAAATGATTATCTCCATTATTTCCAAGCTTAACATGTTTAATTATATTTAAAGCAATGCATTTGTATGCACGCATATACAAACATTGAAAATGCAACCTGAAAGGTAGGCTTTTTGAAACAAATACATGTACAAGTATGTATGTATAAAAATACAAACATGTAAAGGTTTAATATACACATGCATAGATAGATCTGTAAAAGATCCATTTCACTATTTCAGTACTTCACCTGTCTTCCTGTTCAGTTTAATCAAAGATAACCCTGAAACAGTAAGTTTAGAACACGTTATGTAGTCATTCACTGTTGCAGCATGCTGCATTCTGAATTACCTGTAACAATTTAAAAATTATTAGCATGAAAGAATCCAACACAAAAGCCAAACAACTGTTATCTTTACAGCAAGATTTCCAACACCTAACTCAAATTGTTTTGCTACTAATATGCAAGGGACAATCATTCTCAGATTAAAAAGAACTTGCTGACTTAACAGTAAGGTGAACAGTTTGCCTGACATGTTTTTTCACAAACAGACACATACATACATACAGGTAAAGCTGCACACTGATCTATAACATACCTGCTTATTGTGACACTAGAGTCAACCTCAGTCTTTTTTTTTTTGTTGGTGACTCCATTTGATGTCTTCACAGATGATTTTGTTTTCACTAATGTAAAGTAAATTCAAAGATAGTTATAGGGGGAAATGTGTTGCATGTAAGTACTGACAAAATTCTAATATATGAAGATAAGCTATTGCTAAACTTGTAAAATTTTTATCATTTTATATGGCTACAAGTTGATCATAAAGTCACTTAATAGAAAAGTGACTTCTTATCTGAAATTAATACTCATTTACAGGGGAAGACTTACTTCCTACCAATCTATAGCAGATTTTTTTTTTAGAGCTCCCCAGTCTGGTTTTAAATGTATAACTAGTCTGGGGCAAATCAAAAGGGGAGTAAAAAAAATTTAAAAAAAATTACCAGTCTGTTTTTTCCCTTCCTCTATGAATTTGTCCTCTTTAGGTTCCTCTGTCTGTTCAGTGGCAGTCTGGATATCTATGTTTGAGTTGGCTGACTTGCTGGAAGTTCCTGCCACAGTCACCAAGGAGGGAGATTCTTTCACTGTGGATTTTTTCAATGGTTTTGCTTTGATCTGCCCGCTTGAGGTTACTGTCACCACTTTAGGTCTGGCACCTGCAATTTTTCCTTCCTGGTTCTTTAGTCCTTTGCCACTTCCTGAATTTTTTTGTCCACTTGCAGATGATGCCTTTTCTACATCTTGCTTGGTAAGCATGCTGTCAGCCTTCACATTTCCATTATTTTCTACTTTTGTCTTTATAACAGCTCTAGCCTTCGGTAAAGCAGCTTTTTCTCCAGGTTTTGAATCTTTAGTAATCTTGGAAACTACTAGTTTTTTGACGTCTTTTCCTTTTACATCCTCCTGCTTTGTAGTCTTATTAACAGTGTTTCTGTTGGTGCTGGATGCATGTCCAGATGCTCCTAATCCATCAGATTTCATTTTATCCCGATTAGTGGAAGAATCTCCCCAGCAATCTTTCTTCTTGTATTCTGTCCAGGAAGTATTCTTAATACCAACAGATTCGGTAATAGATTTGTTTAGCTGGAAAAAAAAAAAACCACCAGAAAAAACCAAAACCAACAGAAGACATTTATAGCACCAAACTATCCATAATCTTTCATTTCTGAAACACAGCTATTTTTGAAGTAGAACATGAATCTAAAGCCAGAACATTCAGCATAGAAATAATAATATTAAAAAATTATATTACAACTTAGATTGCTGGCTTTTAGAGGTAGAATGCACAGTAAATCTCATGCAAAATACTGCTCTATATAAAGGATATATCCACTTGTCACTTTTACTTCAGACAAGTTACTCTGTAGTATTTATTTATACTTCTAGTGTTGGCAAAAGCAAGAAAACTTGGTTTTGAGTGCACATGTTCCGAAGAGGAATAAATAACTATGAATTATAAGAGATAAAAATGAAGATTAATGTCTAATGAATGTAATATTTTCAGTCATTACCAACAGTGTATCCACAAGGCAAGGGACAACATTTGTCCTCTTTCTCTGGTAAAGACATACACTGAAACATGGAGAATTAAGTGTGTGAAATTAAATCTTTGAGACACCAGTGTTGTTGCTATGAATGCAAGACTGCCAAATCATGTGAAAACTATCCTCTTTTTTCCTACCAAATAGTAATGTAGTTTGAAGTGTGTCTCAACAAGAGTTGCTGAGATCACTAAAACAATGTAACTTTTTTTTCAGGGCAGTGATTGTAACAGATTCATGCAGAGATTCATTAGGTCAGTAGTAAACCATTTGCTCTGGGAAACAGATCAGTTTTATTACATAGCAACAGGGGAATGCAGGACTCTGAACATAAATTCCTCTCTTTATTTTTGTGCTTATCTGTTTTAAAGTGTAGCCAAGCAAGGGGCAAGTCCTATGATGCTTCCAGTAACAGACATTACTGATTCTGCATAAATAACAGTGCGTCATAAAGTACAATTTTTTCAAAAGCAGGTTACTTTAAATAATATGACAAATCAACATTTCATTTAAAAAACATGACAAAAATAATTTTGCAAGCTTCCGAATATTTTTGATGCTTGGATGTAATGTTTACCTGAGAACTAGTGAAAACAGGTTTTTTGCTAAGTCTCCGGTAATCACCTTTGTCAAATGCAGCTGTAAGAGGAGCAAGCATTTTCTTTAGCATTTAGTAGGAAAGAAAGGAGACATAAAACAATCTAGCCTACTCAATTAACATCACCTGAAATAAAAAATGCAGTTCTTTGGGGCCTGTAATCATTCTAATAAGGCTAATTTTGGTGACATGGCAAATGGTAAGTGGAGTTACATAGATTTATGTTCAGAACAAAAAAACTGTGGCATTTGTAATGAGGTCACATGGCCATAAGCAAGTTGTTTTAACTCTTCCATTTCCATAGTTCCATAGTTTTTTGTTTATCCAAGCTCAGCTCTCTTAAAGCTTGCAGTGCACTGAGACCTTTGAAACTGTGCATGTTTTACAAAAATTAAAATTCAGGTTTAGAATACTAATGACTTGTAAGTGATATGCTGTAGTTGAGAAATATTATTTAATACCATTTAAAGGAGAGATTAATTACATTAATTAGTTTTCAAAACCAATGCAGGCAAAATACCTACATGTACACAGGAAGATCATAGTGTCACTTCAGATAGCATCCAATGTAATGCCATGAGAGTTTTCCCCGTGACTGTCATGTGAAATTTTCAGTCATTGAATGCCCTTTTATTTTGCCTGATCTGCTCTAGGAGGGAAGCATTTTTCAATAAAGCCTTTAAATCAATTGTGTTTGTAGAACACAAAAAAGGATATGTATAGACACTGTACAGACCCAGGATCAATAAAGTTTCCTTTTTGTTTGTATTAATGTATCAGCTGAAAAGGTCTTGCAAAAAAAATGTATTAACTTTAAGCATTCAGCACCTCATGTTCTGCAATACTCTTTATACACAGATACCATTTTGTATGTTTAACACAAACAAAAATTCTGCTGACTTCTTACTGCAAGGTAATTTATATATAGATCTGTAAAAATCACACAAAAGGTATGCTTAAAATGGCATCCCAGGGACCTAATCCCTTTTCTAGCAATGACTCTGCACATTAATAAATACCAATTATATTAAGGTAACATCCATATAAACTTATGCCTAAGAGAACACAAGACATGTTGTGAAGAAAAACACCCACAATTATCATCTCTTTTGACATTTTCCCTCCTCTTTTAAAAGCCTTCTAAATCTGTACTGCTTAAGCCTCTAGAAGATAAACCACCATCTGAAATCTTTAAGATGAAAATTGATTTAATTTATCCCAGAGATATTTTGCTTGAAGGTTAAAATCTGTCTACTGATATTACTGTGTTTTCTTTGCGTGTCATTAAACCCAAATAATTTTTGCAAACATTTCAGTATGTTTACATATAAATGTATGCTAATTCAATGAAAAAGCAAAGAAAAGCATTTATGGCAAGATGGAGTTTGTACAACTAAGACAACACCTTGGTCTTAATTTTTTAATTTTTTTTTTTTTCAAAAGCACTACTGCAAAGTGGCCTAAACATTATTTACAATGAGGACACTATCAACCTAAAAAAAAAAAAGACTACAAAAAAGAGAAAAAAATTCCTTATTTCTAAAGACACCTCCTCTGCTTCTGAAGGATTTCATAACCCAGAAAAAAAATTAACGTGTTTCATACAGTAGCAGTGAGATGTCATTTGACTACATCCTTAAATAACTGTCACTGTATCTTTCTCTCAGCATGTAATTGTAGAATAAAATTACAATCTACCCATAGACACAAACCATTCTGTAACTATCGTATCCTCCCTACTAATGTCTTTAACAAAAAGGACACAAATTTTTGAATAAAAAGTTACTTGATTTTAGGGAAGTTCTGAACACATAATTTTCTAACACTATACTATCACAGCTAATATCAACCGTAACCCAAACTCCATCATCAACTCTGCATCTTCAGAATATTTGTGCATTTCAAAACAAAGAAACATTCAAACAAAACCTCCTGTTCGTTGGAAGTGCTGCCTGTTAAAATTGAGAGAACACTATGCAGCTCCTTAGGGGCTCTCTGCAGCACACACAATATCACAATACCAATCAACTGTGAATTCAAGCTGTCTGCATCTACTTGCAGTGCACAAGATAAGCATTATGCAAGAGAAAAATCAGTATTTATATATTATGAAGAAAGTGATAATGGACAGAAACTGTATGCACTGTACAGATAATCTGCTTTGTGTAAATTTAAATCATCTGCAGTGCTTATCTGCTTAAAAATAAGACAGATAAGGTTTTTAATCTTACTGCAGTATTTTCAGTAATTTACGTGTAAATAAGAATACAGTCAATCTACATGGTTTTGGTAAAGCTAGAGAGACTTCATACAGAAAATGATTCCATGGTTTCCATGTCTGACACTAGCTAAGCACAGTATCATGCTTCTATTCAAAATTACCACTTCAAAAACCTAAAGCATCACAAATTTTGCTTTAATTTGTATCTGGCTCCAGAATACCATCTATATTTATCTAATAAACAGATAAAAAGTATTAATGCCACTTGACGCCAAGCATACCTTCTTGTATTTTATGTTGATGGTCTGGCCTCATCAGCTTCCAGCTTTCTGTGTGCCGAACAGCATAAAAAGACTGAACCAGGAAGACCCAGAGCTTATCACGCAGAGCCTGGATCCTGCACGTAAAACCCTGTGTTCAAGTAACAAATCAGCAACTGGCGAGGGGCATATTGTCATAGCAACCAGTCATTACTCCTTTCAGAATCTACTTACTCCCTAAGCTAGATCAATGATGTCATCACTTATATTTTATAATGGCCTGGTAGATGGCGATGCTGTTTCTGAACGATTAACACCCACCCTAGTAATTTTTACAGTACTATAAAACCAAGGCAGTACTGCAGCACTACAAAACATCACGTTGCACTTTTTTAATTCCATTTTAATTTTTTTAAATGAACCCCATAATAGCTTTTTACTGTCAGATGTGTCACAACATGGTGAAATGCTCTGGGGAAAAATAATTTATCTGATTAAATTTTCATTGCTTTTACCAAGAAGATCTACAATAGCACTAGATTGCAGTAAATAATTTTGTATTTAATGCTTAGCTTGTCACATCATTCTCAAATTTAACCAGTATGTCATACGATTAATGAAATATCCCCAGCATGAGTCACCCACAGTTTAAGTATGATTTAGATTGTGTACACATACATGCCACGATACATACATGGAGACTGACACCTCCCCCTTATCCCAAACAAACACACACAATGAAGATGCAGTCCTTGCCTCAGAGGCAAATGTAGCTGTGACTCTTACAAAGATACAGAGATACAGAGTCAAAGATACAGAGAGAGAAGGAGAATAAGCTCTCTTCCTCTGTAAGTTTAAGGTAAGGCAACATTTTGGTTAAGTTTTTCTCATCAAAATTTCAAGTTGTAGAAAAGATCAGCAGAGCAGTGGTATCCATGAGACTTACATCTCAGTAATACAAAATAATTTTTAAGTAAGCATAAATACCATTTCTCTTTAAAGGAAAAAAAAGCATTAATATCCAGTAAACAAATGACATTTTCTGCACTTCCAGTAGTATGCTGGATTTATGCATATGTTTTTCTGTATGACCCCAGCTGCTGGACTGAGCCACCTAATTTCAAACTACACCACCAGAATGTTTTTTCCTACAAAACTGCACATGGAAAAACTTACCATCTCCTTCCAGTTTGTGGAGTCCAACAACGTATCTACAGCTACAAGAAGAAAGCAGCTATTTTCATTACTGATACTTTTTTCAGCTGCATTAAAAATTAATTCTAGAAGGTCAGGTTTGCTGCTCATTGCCTGTGTCTGCGGAAACAACAAAAGGCAACCATTTAAAACAGTGTACTTTGTATGCAAAATCATTACTGAGCAGAAGACCTGTCATCACCGTGGGCATGCAGGAGGTTTTCCAAAGCTAAGCCATCTCCCTTCACATCCACTGCATAAAAAGCACAAAAAGGAAAAAGCACACCGTGATGAATTTACAGGCGCTCACAGGGGTTTTTTTAATACTTTATACGTGTTAAAAAATATATTTTCCGTGGGAGAAATGAAGCAGCTGGCTGACTTAACTATGCTTGCAGCAGGACCTGCAGCATTGCCAAATTCTTTCCAATAAAAGCTTGGAAAAAAAATTGAGTATCCTGCTAATATTCATATAAATCTTATAAGTATTTGTTGTTGTTGTTCAAGGTGGCTGAAACCTATATGGAAGCTTATGTATATACTCATCTGTTTTCAACACAGAAACTGTCCCACTAAATTGGAACTTCTGCTTAACTGATACACATAATCTGAATGCATTTTCAACCTTGTATATGAAAGTACAAATACGCTTTGAAACAACACTGCATAAAAACCCAAAACTCACCCCCCAAAACAACTTCGACACTGTCTTGAAGTTTTTTTCAATTTTGCATAGAATTGTACATTAAAGCAAAACTTGAAACTACATTGATTATTTTGCAGCCCTCACAATCCAAGGAGTAATGCGATTCAATTTATTTGGAAGTTTACAATTATTTGAGAGCATTTTTACCTGCAATAAAATAGAGAAGCCTTCAGTTTGTATTACATGTAGGAAGTTTGCCACAATAAATGCTACACATTCTTCTTGCAGCCTGGATGCCAAAGCCACAGCTGCCTCTGTCCATTTCACTTGGGGTAGAGTATTGATCAGCCGGTCACTCTCCATCAAAAGGAAAGCAACATTCTTGAGGCTCTTAAAATAAAACCAGAAATCAGCCTGTTGCCAAGTAATGACCTAAAGAATTGTTGCTTGTAAAATAGCTTCTGTTCAGTTACTGAACACTTACACAAGTATCTGATTGTATATTCATTTTCCTTCTTAAAATACATTTAGGTTTTGATCATTTGGAACATTACACCTACCTTTGAAACTAAAGCAGAAAAATCTACCACTTTTGTAGTTAAGCACTAAAGATTTCAGTAGCTTTCACTGTATTTTTTCAACTACATAGTTGCATACTACAGTCCTGAAATAAGACAGACATTAACTGGTGAAAATGAATAGAAAAAACTGGTTTTGGTCACTGAAAGATGTAGTAAATTCTTGAATGAAATGAGTAAGTGAAGGTTCTAGGTGAGTGTGGATGGCTTAGCATTGGGTATGCATAAATACACAAGTATTTTCATGATTATGCATCCCTTTGCTTTATTTTAAGGTGTCAAATATTTATCTTCCCAGATGGAGTTTTGACTGAACTTACCATCTTTGTTGTCCAACCTTACTCTAAAAACACAACTGTTATGTTTATAATTGCATCTCAAACAACTGGTCTTGCTTTTGGTTTTTTCTTGCATTGCATTAGCACTTTACCTGAGGCAGCTTCTCCTGGCTAACACATCACTTTACAAGAACTTGTAAGCTATTGTTCTCCACAGAAGAATTCACTGAAAGCTTTACTCAACATGAAATAACAGTAACAGTGGAGAAAGTAACAATGCAGATGAATATCTGACACAAAAAACATTTACTCTCAATTCGTATTATAATTATGTTTGTCTTATGCAGAGTAGAAAGTACAGAATATTTTCTTCATGCATATTATAGTTAAAACAAAATATGGCCAGCCATTGTTCAATGATATTATGATTTTACTAATTTGTGGGCAAAACCACTTTGCTCCTAAACAAAGTAAATATACAGCAACCCTTGCAAAATTATCGTCAGACCTTTTCTTTTTTCTCCCTCAAACAGCCTTCAGCAGGTTGTGAAAAACTGTACTGGGAATGTCATAAGTTTTGGACTGGGTGTGTTAAGAGCTCACTCACCAGAACTGTTGTGTGAGCAGAAGAGGTTTATGCTTTAGTTTTTCATTTTGCAGTTCTATAAGCTCTCTAGGCTTCACTCCATGGAGTATCAGTGAATCATGTCAAGACATACCAACCCATAATCAAGCTACCAACAAATGCTGGTAACTTTAAGATAGAGCTCATGTATTTCAACACAAAGTATAACCACAGCATCTTGCTGTATTTTAATAGACACAGAGGGGAAGGAAGGCCTGAAGTTGCACAAGAGCACCTGGAGAGAATCCTAGAACTGTTGCCTACATACACTGCTGGCTACTGTACAGACCTGAGCTAGTTTGGAGATGGGTGGTGGTGTAAGTATGAATACTTGTAGGTCAGCATAAAGTATCTATAAGCCTGAAAACATCACTTAAAATTTCTCATATACCTCTACAACATATGACATAAAAACTATGCACATATTTTACGCACAATTGAGTATACTGATCTAACACAATGGGGAACACCCAGTACATTAAGACTGAAGCTACTATCTGTATTCTGCTAGAAAATACACATTCTGGCAGAAGGACTGTCTGGGTTTTCTAACTGTGGATACTGTCAAGCTTTTCTTGGTACAGCCACACAGCTCTGATATCTCTTGTTTTTCAGGCTTTTGCTTGAATATAGAGTAATAGCTGTCACTCACAGCTGACCTGGCTTCACCGCTTGATGGGTAAGTACTCCATCAGTAAAGTCCCAAGAAAAAATTTCCTAGTAAGTCTTCGCAGCTGTTTCAGCAAGGAGCATTTCTTGGTCAGAACCATTTAAGAGTGCATCTCTTGAACAAGGGGTATGTTTGGGAGTGTGGGTAGCTGTTCAGCTTGGGTAACAGTAACAGAGATGGGGACAAAGACTTCAGCATGAGATATGTGGGATCTCACACTCTGTGCTAGAAGCAAAATAATCCTGTGAACGTTACCAGGGCTTGTTAGATTAAACTGTATTATATCCACATACATACAGTCACACTTGGCAGCAGCTGTATAGGTTCACCTTTAGCTCCTCCATGATTCTTCATATCTGAGTTACAATTTAGTGCATTTATGGCTAATTATTAGACCAAATTTCTGTTAACAGGTCTAGCTCAAGTTAGTTACTTTAAGCCAGCTCTAAGCATGGCTTTATGCAGAAAGACAGTCCAAATGTACTAAAGTTTAGGCAGATCCAAACTGGAACAAAGGAAGAAAAATGTAAGTATATGCCACAAAAAATGAATGCTGAGCTTTGAGAGGACCAATTCAGTTTTGTTACCTGAGAAGTTGAAGAAAAGTATACTATGCTGTTACTTTATTTTTGAAAAGTCAGCTTGCTTGTAAAAAAACTTGTGATCACCAATAGCCAGTGATCACCTGAAATCTGAAAAAAAAAGTAATTTTTTTCCAAATCAGAACACAGCTGAAGAAGAAAGGGCAATCACAAATTATGTATGCTGCCACCTAACACAGAAACTGGTACAGCAATTTGCTGTTCTTCACTATCCAAATAAATAATGCAATGCTAGGATGTCACAGCTTTGTTTCATGAACTTCTTTTCTATTATGCTAGGCTTGGATGTGATTATCACTAGGCCTGTGTGCCATGACGTATAACATCTGCGCTTCTGTTTTCATATTTGTTTGGTATTTTAATGGGAACTTTTACATAGTTTAAGTGTATCACGTATTTAAAATACTGTATTATTATGTATTATTTATTATGTCTGAAGTTACATTGTATGGCTAAATAAGGGAAAATTTTTTATAGCTCTATTCTTATATAAAGCACAGTATATATTACTTACCAGAGAATTAATCAACATAACAAGGCAGTTGTTTTGAAGCTCAGTAGGTAAACTGGCAAAGCTTCTCTCAGACAAACATTTTACAAAATGTTTTCCTATCCATCTGTTGAAAAGAGAACCTTTCTTAAGTAAGGTGAAAAATGTTCTATCTTAAATTATTAGCAGAAGTGAAATCTCTATTCTAAAGAAGAAAATGTTTAAAATGTTAACATGTAAATGCCAAAATTACTAAAATCGCAAAATAATTTCAATGCAGAAGCAGGGGAAGCAAAGAAATAAAAAACCATAAAGCATAATTGTTTTTACTTACTTCATGCAAGCAGCATATAGGTTTTCCTCTCGCAATGAATGAGCAATAGCCATGCATTCCAGTACAGGTTGTCTTTTTCCAGAAATAGGCTAGAGTTGTTTGCAAATTATCACAATTATTGTATGTTCTAATGTGAAATAGAATTCAGCCCAATCAGCTTAATACATGAAAATGCTCAACTCTAAGCAGTCAGTTTTTTAAAAATTAATTACAATTGAAAAGAAGTATTTTTAAATGTGTGACAATGGAATCTGATATGCAAATATAAAGCATTACCATATTCCTGTTAAGGACAATCACATAAAATTGAATGTCTTAAATTATATTCTGTTATATTCCAATCTTGTGAAATCCTGCTTTGCATCAGTTGTAGTTTACAAGTTTCTATTAATAAGTTGATGATACTCCCATTATAGATCCCAATGAATTTGGCATGTTTACATGTAAGAACAGGGTCCATTAACTCAAGTTAACATCTTGATCATAGTTATTTAGTATCTCATCAGTATCAAAATTCTTCTTAGGCTTTAGGGCTCACAAAATACATGAGAATTGACATACCTTTTGGAAAAAATTGCAGTAATCTCTTTTCAAAACATAGACAGCTACTTCTTTCAGGCCATCTAGCCCATACATATCTGCAATGCCCAACATGTGACTAAACAGAAAGCAATAGCAACAGGAAAAGTCACCTTTGTATATGGTTTTTACTTAGAAGACAATTTTACACACTTATTTCACTTCTTTGTTGAGTCAGAATTTACTGCAGAAATAGACTGGTAACGGAGTGTGAAGCTCGTTAAATAATAATGAACAGGAGCATGCATTGATCTAGTAATAATCTCACAAGCACCAACTTCATTCTGTACAAAGTAAATCTCAGCTACTGTCTATCACTGGATTATGTACAAAACTGTGATTAAAAACCATCAGAGAATAATATACCAACATTTATATTGATTGTTGTATATCGTCTTCTATGTATCCAAGACTAACTTATGTTTAAGTCTACTTATATGTAAGGTCTTCTATTTTTATATCCAAAAAATGGCTGGCACACCTTCTCCAGTAGCTATCAAATAAACAATGCTTCTTCAACACTAACTTTAAAATTACCTCAAGTATGTTTAGATGTATTGATAATATTAGACATATTTTTCTTATTTATACTACATGCAAATTTTCCCTTTTTATTTTAACTGACAAAACACAGAACAAACTAAACGTAAAATTAAAAAAATAATAAAAGTTTACATATACCCAGCATCAACTTTGCCTGGGAAGTCCAGAACACCTCCATATATAAAATGCAAGATGACACTCATTTCTACATGGCTTATGCTGCAAAAACAAAAAAAAAGAAAAAACCTCAAACAAATAAAGACACATCCAGAATGAAATGTACTGCTGCAATCTAGAAGTATTTAAATGGAATGTACTTTTGGGTAACTTGGTGAATACTTTTTCTGAAACTTTGTAATACTTTTAGATCTTTGAAAATAAGAAATAAGCTGACTAATACTAGTATTTATATTAGTTACAGTTTTCATCATCACCCAGCTCGTCAATGAGAAGTCAGTTATTAAGTAACTATGTATTTAAAAATTGGTTTTTAATTCTTGATTTTATTATACTGAAGTTTGTCTCACAATAAAATTACATGAATGTTTAAATACTTAGAAAAAATCTTCATGCCTGGATTTGGATTAAGAAATACGGAATTCATATACAGAGTAGTGTTTGCATCCTTGCATTGTCATACAGAAAGGCACAGAATGTCTACTTTAAATGGTGGACACTATCTCCTGAGCAATATATTACAGTACTTATGTATGTACATCTCAGTGTGCAATCTTACTATAAATGCAATATAGTCATGCAGATTGAGCTTAGACTCCTTAAAACATTAGACATGTTTAATCAACGGACATTAATGACTAAAACTGAAGGAAAACACCACCAAGTATTGCAACATGATAAGAAGTAAAAACCAGTGCAGTTGTCTCTCTGTATATTACTACACATGATAGCCATAAAATCAGCAAAAAGGAGCTTGCCAACAGCCTGGACAGCTGTTATCTAATGCAGAATTTCCAGTATTTCACAGCAAGCCGTAAGTGTTAAAAAAGACAGCATGGGAATCTGCACCAAGCAGAAAACTTGAATATAAAATGTAAAATTATGGATATAATTCTTATTAATATACATTAGGAGACACTGGCAAGAAAAAAAACATTATATGAAGTACTTCTCAGGAGACAAAGTTACTGAAAATTTCTTAGCCATGTAGAAATCAATTACAAAGAAAGAAATATAAATCCCAGGCTGTTGACTACCACCCTCTAAAACATACATATAGCATGTATTCTATACATATAGAATTAATTGTGTGCTGCGTTACAAGGAAGGTATAATCAAATCAACAAATAGTCTTCCTGATTTTACAGCAATACTGTTACACTGACAGAAAACTAAAATTAGTACTATTCTGCTATTGAAAAAAAACCTGCTTCCCGAACCACATGACAGTATCAACAAAGACACTACAGAAGCCATTTCATACTGAAGTCAAAACAACACTCAGGAAACATGCCAGGTTGAAGAAAACTGACAAAGCAGATGTTATCTTTAGTGCTCCATACACAGTACAGTTGTTACATATTTGCAATGATTTTAAATTGCTTACCTTTGCTCTCATATGTCTTGCAAAGACAACACTTACCCTTGAAGAGTGATGTGCTTTTGGAAGCTTTCAGCCCAACTTCCACTCAGCATGGCTGCAAAGTAACTCGATCTGGCACATAAAATGGCTCTGAGGGAGAAAAAGTAAGTATTATTCCACTAGGTACAGATATTTATTATGAGACTTTGCTAACACTGACTTAAATCTTTACCCTTTATGCATTAAGATGTCATCTGTTTACTGCATGCCTTCTCTTCTAGTATGTTTAGAATTTCAAAATATTCTATAGAAAGGAAGTAACCATGCTCTACATTTCTCAGCTAAAACATGGCTCTAGTATGACTGACATTCCTACAGAAGAAATCCATGATCACGAACATTTTTCTTTTATGTAATAGAATTCAGAAATTTGTTTCTTCTATTATTATTATTAAACTATTAACATATCTACTTAATTTTAATTAAATTCAATAACACTACTTTGTTTATACAGCCCCACTTTAGCAAAATAGTTGTATCCTGAATCTGTTAAATTCTTTTGATACTACAAAATATATATTTATTAAACTGAAAAGTATAAAATTTCTTATTTAAAACTGGGTAGCCACCTGCCAACACATCTTCAATGTCAAAAAAACTCCAATCTAAAGTACAATAAAATAACATGAGGTATATTTCCACACTGTACAGTTATAGATTCACAGAATGGCTCAGGTTGGAAGGGACCTTAGAGATCATCTACTTCCAACCCTTCTGCCATGAGCAGGGACAGCCCCGACTACACCAGGTTGCTCAATGACCCACCAATCTGTCCCTGAACACTTCCAGGGAGGGGGCATCCACAACCTCTCTGGGCAACCTGTTCTAGTTCTCACCACCCTCATTGTGAAGAATTATCTTCTGAGTTCCAGTCTAAACCTTCCTCTTCCACTACCCCTGGTCCTACCACTAAAAGCCCTTGGAAACACCCCCTCCACAGCTTTTATGTAAGCCCACTTCAGGGGGTACTGGAAGGCTGCTATAAGATCTCCCCAGAGTCTCCTCCAGGCTGAACAGCCCCAACTCTCTCAGCCTGTCCCCATAGAAGAGGTGCTCCAGCCCTCCAATCATCCTTGTGGCCCTCCTCTGGACACATTCCAACAGTTCAATATTTTTATTGTGTTGGGGGCTCCAGAACTGGACAAAGTACTCCAGAGGGGGTCTTAGGAGAACAGAATAGAAGGAGAGGATCACCTCCATTGATCTACTGGTCACATGTCTCTTGATGCAGCCCAGGATGTGGTTGGCTTTCTGGGCCGCAAGTGAACACTGCCAGCTCACGTTGAGTTTTTCCATCAAACAACACCCCCAGGTCCTCCTCAAGGCTGCTCTCAGTCTGTTCACCACCCAGCCTGTATTTGTGCCTGGGACTGCCTCGACCCAGGTGCAGGACCTTGCACTTGGCCCACCTCTCAATAACTTCTGTTTAGACTTACTACTCTTGCAATAACTGTCTGGTTTGATTTACTACTGCTTACATCAAAACCAATAAAAGAAAAAAATAAGACCAGTAGTCTGTAGCTTAGTATTTCCACCAGCATCACAGACTTCCAAAAAAATAGACGAGACCTTTGCAGCAGGAGCTTCTTACAGTTAAAGGGCAGAAAGGAATGGAAGACAGTGGATGAAAACTGCTTTGATTTCAGCACTCTAGATTTACACAAGTTGTTGTGTTAGCCTTTATGTATCTTATCTGGGTTATCTGAGCCACAGATAACATTCACATACACTCAGCTTTTTCATTACACTTACTTATCTTCCTATTATTTACAAAACTGTCTTATGTCATTTATTTCCTGTAACAGAAAACACAAAGTGTATATTACTTAGGAGAATCTTTTATTTTAGATGTATTTGTTGGCTCTTAAAATGTTCAGAGTGCTCTCATTTTGCATAGGAAGAGGTAAAGCAATGCGTGGTCTCTTTTCTAGTTGCTCTGTATTCTGGAATCTCTCATCTCTTTTCCCTCCCAACTGCTTCAACAGTCTCAATACTTTAAATTAGGAACTTCTTGCACATTCCTCCTGGGATTCACCCAGCAGTAACAATGCTTTTTGCAGAATATTTCATATCTCAGTGAGGTATGTCCACATGTAAACAGGTATTACATCACAGCTTTAAGTATGTGAAATTCTGAATACACACACAATCTTGTTTTTATAAAGATACAATACACAATATGCTGGAAATACAAAATACACTATGTCCAACTTTGTCATCCTCTTCTAAATAAATTTTGGTAATGAACAGGACTAGATCAACTTCAAGGGTACAGCTAAAGTGGACATTTTAAAGACTGTTTTTAAATAACACAGCCACTTGGTAAAATATGGACAAGTATATCTTGCTTCAGTATACACTGATAAAAGAAATCATAACTTGGTAACTCAGTCAGAGCCCTGCTTCTCATACTGCAAAGTCTACTGAAAAGATTATAAACTTAATGAGGACTACTAACTGAGTGAAAGAGGGTGAGGACTTAAACTATGTACTATTTGAGAACTTCATGTGCTAGTGAGACCGTATCTGGAGTACTGCATTCAGTTCTGGGCCCCTTAGTTCAAGGACACAACGCTACTGGAGTACGTCCAGTATAGAGCAACGAAGATGATGAAGGAAGTAGAACACCTCCCTTATGAGAAAAGGCTGAGGGGGCTGGGTCTCTTTAGCTTGGAAAAGAGGAGGCTGAGGAGTAACCTCTTTAATGTCCAAAAAAAAATAGCTGGGGGGTTGGTGTCAGGAGGATGGAGCCACACTGTTCTCAGTGTCATCTGGTGATAGGACAAGGGGCAATGGGTGCAGGCTGAAACATAGGAGGTGCCATATAAGTATCAGATGGAACTTCTTCACGGTGAAGGTAATGGAGCATTGGAACAGGCTGTCCAGAGGCTGTGGAGTCTCCTTCTCTGGAGATGTTCAAACCTGCCTGGATGTGTTCCTCTGTGACTTGGTCTAGGTGTTCCTGCTGTGGCAGGGGGACTGGACTAGATATCTTTCTAAGTCCCTTCTGATCCCTAAAGATTCTACGATCATACACTGATAGTCCTATCACTACAGTCCCTTGCAGAAAAGGTTCCTCTGAGCCTTCTCTCTGGGCTGAAGATGCCCAATTCCTTCAACCTGTCTTCATAAGAGAGATGCTCCAGCCCTCTGATTATCATTGTAGCCCTTTTCTGGACTCACTCCAGCAGTTCTGTGTCTTTCTTGTATTGGCGACTCCAGAGCTGGACATAGTACTCCAGGATAATTCTCACAAGAGCAGAGTAGAGAAGGGAAGAATCACCTCACTTGAGTTGCTGGTGACACTTTTTGATACAGCCCAGGATACAGTTGGCTTTCTGGGCTGCTCACACATTATAAGCTCATGTTTAGCTTCCTGTCTACTGACACCCCCAAGTCCTTCTTCTTGGCCCTGCTCTTGATCCATTCACCACCAGCAGCATGGTGGCAAATTGCTTGGGGTTACCCCAGCCCAGATGTAGAACCCTGCACTTGAACTTGTTGAACCTCATGCGTTTGCATAGGCCAAGCTCTGAAGCCTGTCAAGGTCCCTCTGGATGGCCTCCCTTTCCTCCAGCATGTTGACTACACCACATAGCTTAGTGTCATCATCAGACTTGCTGAGGGTTCACTCAGTGCCACTGTCCACGTCACTAAGATGTTGAACACTCATTGTTTTACAGAACCACCCTTAAAGGAAGAAAAATCATACCAATGTTTTCATTATTGTACCCAAAGTTAGATTTGTCTTACTGTCTCCTGTAGTTCACATGATGCAACGCCTGTTTCAGAACATTCTTATCATCTCTGTGATTTGCTGCCTAAATTTTTTGACTGTCAAAAAATATTTTTGTTTTATGTTTTTGTTGACCTTTTTTCATTGAAGTATTTGTTTCTCAAAGTATTAACTGGAAAACACATTTGCTTTCCTAAGCCACAGTAGTCCAGTTACCCAAAGTTCTTAAATGGTCTTGGACTTTAAATCTAGTAAAGGCTGTTGACAATCTTTAAATCTATATAACTGAAGTAATAAAGATAGTATTCTGCATGCACAATTATGAAAAACAGAAAGAAACATCCACCTGTATTTTCTTAGCTGTAGGGTATTTTTTTCAGCATTAGTAACTGAATATATTGTTATTAATAAGTTTTTAATTTTCTTTCAAGTAAGTTTAATTTAAAAATCACAGATTATTTAAAAAAAGGTTAGCAAAGAAAACCTACGTAGTATTTACACAAGAGCATACACTGCTTAAATGTGTTTGCAATGCCAACATTAAAAGTGTTAAAAAGGCAACTATTTTCACAATAGTTACTGTTAATGAGAGAAATAATTTTCCTAAATATCACATCAAGACCTAAAAATTAATGTTTCAAAGATAACTAACAGCAACAGCAATAACTTAATAGCGTTTTGTAGGGGTTGATTTTGGTTAAAAAAAGCTTACAGTAAATGCTTACCTGTGAGCTTGAAAATATTTGCCTTCTATGCAGATACTAATATCTGGACAACAGCACTTCTTGTAGAGCATCAGTAAGTCTTCTCCTAACACAGATGCGGTTTCTTGTTTGGAATTACCTACAAACAGAAAGACATCACTATTTTCACTGTGTCTGGTGTAGACTAGACTACTGACAACACACAAATTATTGTAGAAGAATCTAATTGATTTTCCTTTAAAGGCTTTCCAGACTTTGCATTTTATTTCTTATTTTGACTCAAGGTGTCAGAAATTTAACCAATGCTTCCTAATGGAAATCTACTGAAGTGCTACGGTTGTTCTTTCATAATATTAGGTAAGCAGTTCTACAGAGATCTCATACTTTAGCATTAAAGTAGACTCTGAAGGTTGTCAAGGTCATATAGTGCTATAAGCTTCTGCCTGAAAAGATTTGTCATTTGATACCGTCTTAATGACAAAGCTGTAGAAGTCAACACCTCCAGTGGACATGGCAGTTACACATTTCCTTGTCTGACTTATTTCACTCACAGTTGTACTAGGAAGAATTCTAAAAGGTTCTAAAATCCTCATAAAACAAGACTGGAACTAGTGTAGTTTGCTAATAAAAGGAAATGAATGATGATATAGCTCTGCGGAAGTCCCTCATGTTGAGAGGACAACGTTCTTGTATTACAGAGAAAAGACAACCCAATGCTGATAAACATGTACTAACAGTTTTATTCTGCAACACATTAGTTGAGCACTGGTCCTGTCAAACTTCTGCAGCAATTCATTTTTTTTAGCATCAGAGAATGGGGTAGGCAATAGTGATGAATATCCACATAAGCTGTTTTAGAAAATTGTTTAATCCTTGCCTGCATTCCTCCATCTGTACAAATCTTTGGATAATTAAAAGAAAAAAGCCATCCACAAACAAATCTACCTTCACTGGTTTTGCTGCTTTCTGCATCAACAACTACTTCAAGAATTTCTTCTTCAATACATGATGAACATGCAATTTCTTTCTGCACAGCTCCACTTGGAGTATTCTGATCAGCAGGTATTCTTTTGCCATCTCCAAAGCAAATTCCATTTGTTTGGCTGTTCTGAAGTGTAGCACTGTTGTCTTCTTGTATTAATTCAGGTCCCAACATTTTCTTCATCATCACCAGCTCTTCAGCTTCTTTAAGATATTTATCAGATGAATATACAAGCCTACAAGATGACACTAAGTTTACTCCTGTAATTATTAAATTCATCAAAACAAACTAGAATGCACTTTTTTTGTCTAACAAAGTTTATGCACAGAAAACAAAAGCTGGTCTGTAAGATGCATAATAATGAAAAAAAGCTATTTAAAACTATCTTTGGAAAACTTACTTTTGCAGTGCTTAAGAAGCCATAAATCACAGACTGGCTTGGATTGAAGGAACCTCAAATATCATGTAGTTCACTTTCTCACCATGGGCAGGGACACCTTCCACTAGACTAGGTTGTTCAATCCTCATCCAACCTGGCCTTGAACCGTTCCAGGGAAGGGGGTCTACAACTGCCTTAGGCAATGTGTTCCAGTTTCCCACCACTTCTTTCTTACAAGAAAACTACACTCTTCCAGTTTAAAGCCATTAATCCTCATCCCATCATTATATGTCTTTGTTAAACATCCCTCCCCAGCTTTACTGTAGTCCCCTTTAGGTACTGGAAGGCTGTTGTAAGGTCCCCCCCCAGAACTTTCTCTGGGCTGAACAGCCCAAATTCCTTTAGCGTGTCTTTATATGAGAGATGCTTCAGCCCTCCCACCATCTTTGTGGCATTTCTGTGGACTTGCTCAAACAGTTTCATGTCCTTCTTATGTTGGGGGACCCAGAGCAGAACACAGTGCTCCAGATGGTGTCTCACAAGAACACAGGGAAAATCAACTTCCTCAACCAGCTGGCCACGCTTGATACAAGGGTATATTTGGCTTTCTGGGCTGTGAGCCTCTCATCAACCAACAGCCACCAGTCACTGCTTTTCCATTAACAAGCATGAGAAAAATGTACTGTCAGGTTAAAAGGAACCATGGTTTCTCTTCCTCATTTTTTTAACTATAGAAACTTTTGTCCGCTTTTAATAGCTCATCTACTAGCAAAAGCAAGTGTATCAGTAATAACAGAGAACCAATTTATAAATCTTAGTGTAGTGAAGAAAAGGCATTTGATTGTCTTTTTATATCAAACTTACCCCCAAATATAAAAAACTGTCTAATGTCAAAGATACCTGGTACAAAAACATGAGAATGAAACACAGGAATATCAGTGAATGTTATTAGAAATAAAAATTTTAATTTCAAAGGAAGTGCTTGAAAAGCGTGAAAATCTGCAGTTTAGATTACTCAAGAGCTTTTTCTTCGCCCATTTAGTAATTCCAGCTTTCCACTTTCCCATCTGCTTATTTCCCATCTGCTTTCCCACCAGCTTATTTTTGGCTCAAGATCTAGAAAGGCTAACAAATCCTGCAGTCTGTGACTGTGAAGATCTACTATTTATGGAAAGATACTGCACTCCAGCAACCTAATGAAGCCTGCAAAAGTCATTGTTAAGAGCTAAAATGCTTTATCAGTGGTTTCATACCATAATAATGAAATTAACAAAGTTCAATAGAAAAGCTAGTCACTTTGGATTTAGCAGACATGTACTGCAGAACTGCATTTTAGTCACTCATGGCACACTCATTAACACATCGCAAAGGCTTTATTGTTAATAGAAGGATCATAGTAATTTTAGTATGCTAACTGAACAGAGTCCTCTAAAGGGGCAGTGACAACACACTGAAAAAAATCATCTTCCTTCCTAAGCCCATCTTCTCTGAGCTGCAGAGAAGCCACCTTGAGGTGTGTGCATGTGTGGGGTCGGGGTGCTTTCCACCTCCCCCATGGTCTAAACAAAACATATATATTAGTTTTGAGAATAAAAAGAAAGAACAGATAATACAAAAACCCCTATTTTTTCCTAACCTAAAACAATCCCCAATAAGGATTTGTTGAAGGAAAATTGCCATTCGTAACATGTTAGGCTAAATTTGCACTGAAGTTCACTTAGCTTTCTGCTGCTGCGAAACTATTGCTTATTCAATGTGTTAAGACAGCAGAAATTGATTTTGAGGAAGAAAGAAAAATCAGTGGCAACAGACGCACTGCTTTGCCAAAAATTCACAGGTTTAATATTCTTGTGTTTACTTTCTACCAGTATATGAAAAACATATCCATATAAATCTGAAAAGCTAGGCAATGAATGAGGCATCAATCTCCTAAGAATCCTCAGGTTGTCAAATCCATGTCTAGTTTAGGACGGGTAGTCTGGGAGGAATACAGAGGAATTGTCTGTGCAGAAATTGTGTTAGGAAATACAAAGCTCAGAGAATGAAATCTGGCCAGGGACACCAAGGGCATTTCTTGCTAAAAAAGCTGCTATAGGTATATTGGTAAAAAAAAACAAAAAAAAAAGGAAAACTAAGGAAAATATAGGCCACTTCTGGAAGGAAACAGAGAACCCGGTTAACTGGGATATGGAGAAGGCTGAGGTACTCAATGACATATTCTGCCTCTTCTCAGAAGAGTCACAGAAGTCAAAGGCTGGGACCAGGAGAATACAACCCACAGTAAGGGCGTATCAGTTTCATGACTGTATAAAGAACCTGAAGGTTCACAGGTCCATTGGAATTGATGGGATACATCTCAACTTAAAGCTTCATGTAGACCTCTTACTTATATATTTCCCTCTCCTGCTTTGGACAGTGATTATTCATATTGACTAGCACAGCTGATCTTTATAACCACAATAAATGAACATGGTGCTACAGTTACAACCTCAGACTGGACAGAAAGTTTATATGAACAAAAGCCATTAAATCAGAACAACTTAGGTTAATCTCTTAACTGGGAAAATAAACAATCAAGTTCACAATAATTGCTTTTGAACTTTCTCAGTGTTGACTGTTCACTGGACACAAGCCATTGCAGAGCACCATCCCTGGAGGCATGAAAAACAAGTAGATGGAGCACCTGAGGCCACGGTCTAGGGATTAGGGAGATGTTGGGATGAGGGTTGGACTTAATGATCCTGCAAATGCTTTCCAGCTATTATTATTCTATGATTCTCTGATAACAGGCATGAACACTAAGAGGATAAAAAGCAAAGGGCCATATCAGAATAAACGGTATAACCCACAAAATTTCAGGAACATGGAAGGCATGCTATCTTTCTGAAAAATAGGAGCCTGGAATAATAATCCATTCATAACCCACTAGAGGGAACGGCACAAACCTAGATAGTAAGGTTGGTAAGGCATAAGTGTAAAGGAACTCTGTTGATTTGAGTAGTCATGTTTGTTTCCTCCCAAGTAACCAATATACAATGGGTACTGAGACAATCTGGCAATCCATAAATTTATGTACAAATTCTTTAAAGTTTCTCCCATTCTCATCCAGTGTTATGGATTATTATGGAGTTGTAACTGTGAAGCATATTGCAAGATCAAATACTCACAAAAAAAAGTTGTACTGTATTTGGTATAACTGCTTTATGAAAATCTCACATGCAAGAGAATGTCAAGCTTTTCATACCCACCCCGTGCACACAGAAAAATCCTGCCAGACATGAACAACAATGAGATTGCAAAAGATATGATTAAGTAATGGATGAAAGTAGAACACTTTTGCATTATTAGCAGTTGCTACAGCCTAAGTCCTTTGTACAAAGGAAAGGTGTACATAGAATCCACAGAAAGAAGTTCGTGTCATCATGCTGTCTAGGAGTTCAAGAATGATTTTTGCCTGCACTTAAGCAAGGTGCAGCTTCTTTCTACTGCCTGAGAGAACATAACATGGTCAAAGCCATGGCTTTTTTACTTTGAATCAGCTGCTGTTTACTCAAGCTGTAATTTAAGGCACTGTTTTGGATTGGCCAAGACCTAATTAATTTGCATCTTAGCAATAAGAAACCAGTAAGTTCAACAACCACAAATACTAGCAGTCATCATCATCTGAACAATGAAATTACAGTTTTCAAAGCCTCTTCCTTTAAAAAGTCCAAAGCAGTTGACTGGGGGCAAACTCTAGTGCATTATATGACACAGATTTTCATACAGCTAGGTTAGAGCATTCAAAAGCTGAACTTGAAACAGCACTGAATACTATATTAAGACAAACCAACCATTTTGCAAAATATACTTCACACAGAGTTTAGAATAGAATGGTTAGTATTCAAGAATTACCACCTTTGTGTCCAGGAACAATGTATACCAACAAAGAGAAAAGCAGGGAAGAATGCTACGAGGCCCGCCTGGCTGAGCAAGGAGCTCCTGGACATGCTGTCACACAAAAAGAAACTCTACAAGGAGTGGAAGGGAGGACAGCTAGAAAGGGGCGGTATATAAGGAAGCTGCCCAAACAGCTTAGGAAAGCCAAGGCACAGTTTTAGTTGAACCTAGTCAAGGAGCTCAAAGGGAACACAAAGAATTTCTACAGGTATATTAATGGTAAAAAGAAGACTAGGGAAGGTGTAGGTTACCTCAGAAAGGTAACAGGTGATGTCATCACAAGTGACATGGAAAAGGC
>VZRI01010061.1:0-12000 GCA_013397515.1 Upupa epops
ATGAGCTGATCAACACAGTTCAGGATGGAGAAAAAACTTAAAGAAGACCAGGGAAGACTGTCTTATCACTGGTCATTAACTTTGGGAAACACTGCCCTGAAAGCAATACATTAGTTTGCCTTATATGCGGTAAAAGAATTTAAGGTAGACCCCATAGTTAAATTAAAACTAGGAACAGAGAGAAAGGACATAGAAGTTTTGGCTGACAGTGAGGCTGTTTAAGTTCTAAACCGGAACTTGATAAACAACACAGCAAAACATGCTTCTGCCACTGTACACAAAATTATAATACTGTCATGAAGTAGAAGACATGGTGAGAGATCCTGAGAGGACAGCAGAGCCACTAGAGATAACATGTGCAATAACTACAGGAAAGAAGCCCACATATGGAAACTATCAGAACAAACTATAGTATAAAAAGGCACTATCTGAGGACCAATTCCTTACTGCTTAAATCATGAACCAGTCACATTAATTAATGAATAGATTGAAGGCGACTGGTCCCAGTACTGATCCTTGGTGGACCCCACTAGATACAGGCCTCCAACTAGACTCTGTCCCATTGAGCACCACTCTCTGGCTTGTATCCTACAGTCAGTTCACAATCCACCTCACTAGCAATCGTCCAGTTCTCACTGCCTCAGTTTGGCTGCTAGGATGCTATGTCAGACTGTGTCAAATGCCTTACTGGAGTCAAGATAGACCACATCCACTGCTCTGCCATCATCTATCCACCCGCTTATGCCCTCATAAAAGGCTCTCAGGTGGGTCAGGCATGACTTCCCCATGGTAAAGCCATACTGACTCTCCCTAATGACCCTCTTGTCCCTGATGTGCCTAGAGACAGTATCCAGGACAGATCGTTCCATCACCTNATCAGGGCCTATGGATCTATATACAGTCAGGTTGCTCAACATATCCCTAACTAAAGCCTCGGTAACCTGGGCAAGCTAGTGTTTTGCTTTGACTTCCTCTGGAGCCTCAGCTCTCTGGGCTTCTGATATCAGGCCTTGGCTTTCCTAGTGGCATCCCTGCATTCTCTCACCAGAGCCTTATAGTCACCCAAGTGGCCACCCGCTCCTTCCATGACCTGTAGATTTATTCCTCTTCAGTTTGCACAGCAGCACCCCATTTAACCATCTAGGCCTTCTAGAACCCTTCCTCGACTTCTTTCCTGTAGGGATGCACTTGTGTTGTGCTTCAAAAAGTTGGCTTTGAATATTAACCAGCTATTTTGAGCCCCTTTACCTGCCAGTCCCCTGTCCCATGGGATTACCCCTAGCAATTGCTGGGAAAGGCCAAAGTTGGCCCTCCGGAAGTGCAGCGCTCTGATTCTGCTAGGTATTCTCTTCCTACCACCCAAGACCCTGAACTCCCCCATCTCATGGTCACTGCAAGCAAGGCTTCCCTTAACGCCTCAACCTTCACTGCTTCAACCAGACAGACCCTCCTTGTGGGTGAGCACAAGATCCTCTCCTAGTGGGCTCCTCCACCGTTTGCGTCAGGAAGTTGTCACCAATGCACTGGAGGAACCTCCTGGACTCTGGATGGCTGTTTGAGTTGGTCTTCCAGGAATTATGCATCTGTTAATCATCTCAGCCTTTATTTTAACTCGAGTTTATTGTATGATTGATAAGTGTATGGTTGGCTCAATTTAACATAGGGGGAATTTTTGGAAATGTTTTCTTTTCAGCGAGATTCATGGAATGTTACTGTGACTTATTGTGGGGTGTTTAAAAATGAAAGTAATTGTGTTTTCAGGAGGAGTGATGCCCAACAGCTGGTCAGGAGAAAGAGGATTTGTGTGCAATCTTCAGATAATGGCGAACCTCTTACAGGTGGTTCTTGTTTCATGCTTGATGCTTCCTTTGGTGAAGCCTCCAATTACCAAAGAATGCTGGGCGTGTGCTTTAGCAAAGCTCCCAATCAACTAATTCGTGAACCCGTGTAGGGATAGAAAAATTGTATATAAGGGACATCTTTAGAACAATAAAGGGTCTTTGCTGTGATTCATATTGGACTGTGTGGAGTCCACATTACTTCTCACATGACCATAACCATATGAGCAGAATCTGCCCAAATGCTGGAGATTGTCACCTATTACCATTCAGTGCTAGAGGTACTTGTAGTCTGCAGAGGCAGGAAGACGTCCCTGAGGAATATTTAACATCATCCCATTGGGCTCTGAGTACTTAGTAGAAGTCAGAGGTCAGAAGGAGGAGAAGAAATCCTCATGACAACCATAATCACTCCATTTGGGAAACCCCCTGAACCATAAAGGTTTTGCAAAGAATGGTCAGCAAAACTGATCAGTATCATTCAGGAACAAAAATCTAGTCCTGATGTTAGCTTCAGTTTTACATGAGTTTGCTTTCCAAAGCATGGAGCATGAAGGGCTGCCCTGGGTTAACCCTAAGATGTCTGTGTAAACTGATGCACAGACCATCTTGTCCAGGATGTTCTCAGTGTTAACTGAACACTGAACTTACCCTGTGGGTCAACAGCCTGATCTGTTGTGGAGGCACAAGATGATACCAAAGACAAGTGAGGGCTTAAAGCCAGCTGCATTAACCAGCATGGCCTGGAGATGATGACTAGCTGTACATATCAGGCTAAATCCCACAATTCAAAGCAAGCCTTACATTGCAATGCTAATTGCATTGTAGCCAAAAACCCCCATCAAACAGATACAAAACCTATCACACGCAGCCCCATTATCTTCTTTGGTGTGATGCTACCTATCCAAGCTAGATCCATTAGGTAAAATTTACAGGTAGGAGGAAAGGTTGATGCAAATATATCTATACCAATGCAGCTCATAGCTCTTCATCTGTCAGCTTCATGGCTTGGCGTTAGATTGACTTGGGCATAGAAAAACAAAATTAAATAAAAATAAAATGCAGAAGTGCTAAGATTTTAAGTCTTATTTGAGTCCACAATAATAATACTCTTTTCTTTCTTTTGAATATTTTTTCAAGGTCTAACTCACTCTCATTTATTTTTAAACTTATTTTTATGCACTACCTGGTGTTATTAAACAAAGCCTCATGCAGAGTAGGGCAGCACATCCGCTTTTGATTACATTAGTGAATAAGAATGGGCTGCCATGTCACTACCTATGCAAAAAGCTTGGGTTATTCACATTGTTTTCTCATTTCAAGTTTGTAGCCATGGTCCATATACCTCTACATTGCTATGAGATGGTGCTTTTAATTTTGAGTACCACAATGAAAGAAGCACTGCTCCAACACACTGGACTTGGAAGGGACCTCTAGAGGTTATCTAGTCTAACCCTCCAGTGAAGCAGGCCCAACCAGCTAAAGCACATTGCATAGGATTGCATCCAGTTGAGTTTTGAGCATCGCTAGAGATGGAGACTCCATAACCTCAGTGGATAGCCTGTTTCAGGGCTTTGTCACCTGCAAAATCCAACAAATGCCTTACAATATATTTCCAAATGCTGTCCTAGTTTTGTAAACAATTTACTGCACAGTGGCAGCTCCCCTTTAGTCAGATAACTTGTCTACTGTTGCAAAACAACACTTGCAATGTATCAGTAAATATAGACATGAAGCTGCTGACATCCTCTGACAAAAGCCAGTGGTGCCTTTTTTTTCCACATAGACATTTCATACCTAATCCTGTCAACACATAGCCTGTCAGTTCGCTAGGACATTGACTGAAACCTTTTATAGTTCATAAAGGCACTGACAATTGGTTTCTACTTCCTTTCATAATGGGTTAAGTCCACATTTTTGTTATCACCTTCTTCTGCTTCTCATAGTCCTCTAATTCTCACTACGCATTCAGTGTTACGTCCATGTCCACAGGGATTTTAGGTTTCTAGTGCAGCCTGGCAAGCAGGGCAAATGTTCCCTTATGTATCTGTACTAGGGAAGAATTTTCACCTCCCCAGCTGCCAGAGTTGAGTGAGGACTGTCCATCTGTACTACATCACCACAGTTTTAGAGAATACAAGCCGACATTCAGCTTCTTAAAATCCTCCAAGGCCACCTTTCATCTTTTTCACATCAGACCATTTAACTCATGGTATCATCAAAATTTTTTGCTTTTTGTTGCAGAAAACACAGCAACCTGAAGACAATGCAGACAAAATAACTGAGGCGGCAAGCTGTTGCAGTGGCCTGCACTAGTAACATCCTTCATTGCAGGGGAGATGGAAACTAGTATTGGCCAGTTGGTCTTCCCACTTGAAAGATATACTTTATTATTCTGTGTTGATGATTTTGTTCTGTACATTCCTGTAGTTTCTTCCCCTTTCTTCCTACAGCAATCAGTATGTCTCTGCCTATTGCTCTGTATTTCCCAGGGCTATAGATTACCCATCTCCTTCTTCAGGGTTAGAGAATTAGGAGCTACAGAAAGTCACTATTTTAATTATAGCCTTTTACTTGTTAATCTACTGCTAACTTTTTTCAATGTTAGTGATGCCTCTTCTGGTAGTGCATCTGTCTGAATCCAATGAATGCTATCTAAAAGCAGTAAGTCAGCTGCTTGCTATGTTACATAGATGTTTTTTATTAAGAGTACCTGCTAGCCAGGAGACGGGTCTGTCTCACATATTTTATTCCATCCCCGGCATTTGCAGATGTCTGGGAAGGGTCACCTGCTGTTGTGGCATTGGTCTCTTTTCCAGACATCACATTGTGTCATATCCCCATGACATTGTCTGTCCCTGCTTCAGATGCCACTTGACAAAGCTGCAGCACCTCTGTGCCCCACAGGCTTGCTTTACTCTTGCATCCTGGATTGTCTATCACACCACAGGCCAAGGAGGGAGCACAAGTACCTAACAATGCTTCTGTTTGGGTGGGAGGCTTCCTTTATGCAGTGATTTAATCACTTTTTTGAGATCTAATGGGGAATTTCCTGAAGTCAGAGTGTTACTTTAGATAAAAAGTGATACCTTTATCAAAGACTCAGTATTATCTAAAAGATTGAAGAAAAACAAAACATGGAGTGACTGGTTAAAGGGCAGAGATACATGATGGGGTCACCAGTGCACCATTTCTTGTTCCACAGTTCCCATCTCAACACTTCACCCCATTCAGCCTTCACATCTTGACCCTCTCCCATTCCCCATGCACTTGTCTGCAGCCAGCAGTAGACCAACAGCTCTGTCAGCTCCCTTCCATCCTGGCCCAAGGTAGGTGCTGCCTCATTTAGGAAACTAAAATCATGCAGTCTTTCCCTACAATGTTCTCTGCATTGAGGAGGATATGGCAAACTTCTTCTTGGGAAGACAAATGCCCAGCATTCCCCTGCCTACCCCTTGGGCAGGCAAGCTGCCCCTTCTCTGCTGCTGTGCTTCCATTTTTCACGTGTTTCACGGATCATTCCAATACAGACCTGGCTTTAAAGCTCCTACATCTCTGCTCTTCTTGTGGAAGGACTGGTTCATTAGAAAAGAAAGGAAAAAAAATAATTCTAGTACTCCATCTCTTCCTCCTCATTCACTGGTTTTGTATCCTTGTATTATTTATGACAAACCAACTACCTGGAGAAGTGTGTAACTGTCTGCAGAGCCATTTCTATGTGAGACCTGCACACACACACATCCAGAGGCCTTCCTACTGCAAAAGAAAATTAGCCAGGAACAGAGAGCTGTGCCAGAGCAGCTCACCTACCACATGGTTATTAGAGACGCAGTGGGTGTGTTAAGCTATTACTTACCTATTGCTAGACTAATTCCCACCGTTACCAACAAAAGAAAATCTTTTAACTTCATAGTCACGTTTCCTTTAAAACAAAAAATACACCTCTAAAATATTTTCCTTAATCAGGTCTAGCTGGAACTAAAAACAAAATACTTCTGCCATGATCCAACTATCTCAGATTGTAAAATACCCTAAGGCAAGAAAGTATTGCATGAGCCCTCTGTACATCTGTTATTTATGCTAACAGGGCAACAATGTTTTACCCCATCTTTGTAAGAAGTTCTGATGCTGCACATCGGTCTCATTACCTTCACGTAAAAATCTTTGGAAATCATATTATTTTAAAAGAACCTTAAAAAGGGTGGTAAGGTGTGAAACCCAAACACGTCTGCTTTTTACATGCATGTGTCATGATTTTGAGGCAAGTCATAAACTCTGATGCTTTTGGGATTTTATTCTCCATGGCTGCTGCAGAGGGTGTGGAAGCAGAGTGGGTTGTTCAGGGCTTAGGGTTTGATGTTCAGCTTTTTTTTCACAGAGGCATGGGCATATTTAACACGCTTCAAAGGTAGAACAGGAATCAGTGGGGAGTTTTCCACAGTCTGCAGTGTTGGCCTAGCAGGTGCTGTTCAAGGGCCTGCAGAGAAGACCGACAAATGCAGCAGAGATCTTGAGGTTAAAAATAAGTGAATGACAGCAAGGTCCAGGACAAACTGTCTTCAGCCAAGTCTGCATATTGGTTACACCTTGGTCTAAGCAAAGAGCGCGCACACAAAACCCCTGTTGCAGAACAGATTTTAAAAACGGTTTGTCAACAAATAATTAGCTTACAGCATCAGTGTCCCCTAGGGGGTCAGCCCAGCTGTTCTGACTTAGCCAGCACCTCCCAGGAGCTTCATCCAGGGACTCAGCACAGAAGGCCTCCAAGTCCACAACCATGCTGACATTTTCACAGCAAAATTCAAGCCGTTAGTCAGTATTATTTAACTTTACTAAGATACTTCTGAGCATTTGTTGAAGTTACTGTATCTGTGCCAAACCCAAAATTCCACACCTCCCATAACCTGATTAAACTAATCAACTGGATTAAAATATACTCAGTTACTGAGCACAGCTATTAGAAACCTCTTCAACAGACTCTGGCCTCTCTCGTTAGGAAGATGGTTGAGGATAAACTCTGCAATACTTATACCTGAGAGCTAAAGGAATGGTCATTGTGCATAAATTAAATTGTATGGTGCTATGCTCACATTTGCACTGTGGAGGCTGCCAGCAACAAGTAGGACTGTAGGACCCAGCGATGGGGATCTGCTAAGAGGCAACCATGGTCCTCCCAGAACAAGCAGCAAGTAACTGCAAGGCTACATAGAATTCTCTCATTTTAGTACAAAAGCCAGATATTCCTACTTTTGTTTTACATTTTGAGTTTTTTAATTAGCCATTGGAATTAGCCACTTAATGAAATGCAGATTCCATTAAAAACACAGCATTAGCTGTGTTTTGGCTGTTTGCAGTGAGCCGCTCCACTCCACTGATTTCAGCTGTTTCTCCATAGGCTTGCACACATGTGCCAGCAGTATTCATCAGTACATATCCCCTCTCTCTGCCAGTATAGTACTGAAGAATTAATATCTCTACTGGGCAAAGAAGCAGCACCCCAATGATGTCCCCCATTTGTTTAGGAAACTAGCTTTCTATTACCTCTGCACAGAGGTTTTCCTACAGCCCTGAGCTATGATTCCCTGTTTGGCTTTATTTGTACAGCCACCCCACCTCTCTTCCACCATCTTTCTTCTCCCAGTGACCATTCAGCAATGTCATAAAGAAATGTGATGCACCCAAAGAGGTTTGAAAATGGAAAATGGTGCCATTGCACTGAGAGTTTAAGAACTGTATGACCCAGATTTCTTTAAAGAGTGATTTCTGTAAATACCTAAACTTCCACCATTAATGTCTTTGGATCTTCCCATGGTATCCATCTAAAACTTCTACTCGAGACAAGGAAAAAGTATTTTGACTTGATACAAGCCATGGGTTCTCAGGCCCTGCAGTCTCTGGAACCAGCAGAGCTGGCGGGGTTGGAGAGGTCTGTCCGTGTGGATCAGGTTGCAGATGCCTTCACATCCTGCGCATGGCGTAGGACCATGTGCTGGGCACCAGGCCACCATCTCGCCTGCTATTTGCCTAATGGCAGGGGAGCAGTATTAGGACAACAAACTGTTTCTGTGCAAGAGTTATTCAGAAAAAGAATAAAAGAAAAAAATCAGTGATGATGAATATACCTCACTCCAACCCCAAAAATATCTGCCACACAAATTGTGACTGGTGGTGACGAGGAGGTACAGTAAGTTTTTCCTTTTTTCAGGAAGGAGATGCTGAAGGGGAAGGGACAAACAGGAAGGTAGAGAGGACTGCAAAAAGGAACAAATTTCAAGTGTACCAGTACAATCTTTGACCACTTTCTTCCCGACAAGCAAATATGTAGAGTATTTAATGTGACAAAGAATCAGCTAGAGAAGGAGAAGCAGAGGGAGATGCCACTTGAGCTGGTATGCCAGAGGATCTTTAAATAGAAAACCTTCCAGGGAACTCAGGGCAGGCGCTTACTGCACAAACATTAATTACAGCCATACCCATCCAAAAAAAGAAACATTAACAGTGCCCTCCCCTATTCCTTTTAATCTGCCACAAATGGGGAAGGGAAAGGGGAAAAGGTACTAAAACCAGTACTGCGTCCTTGTCCTGCCATCCCCCTGGTCTGGTGAATTGGGATAAAGCTGCCAGCTGTCACTGAAGCTACGAATCCTTGGGGAGATTGTACCTGTTAGTCAGCTCCTCTGCTTCCTCTGGGTCCACAACCTCCTCCTCCTCTTCTTCCTCCTCCTCCTCTTCTTCCTCCTCTTCTTCATCCTCTACAAAAGACGAGGTCTCAGATGCCCTGTCGCACTCAGCACTGTGGTGCCCTTCCATGCCCTTTCCAGCTCAGGCCCTTGCTGGTGATTTTTTCCCTCGACCCTGTCCTTCCCAGGGTTGCCTGAAGCAACTGTCATCCCCAGCAGCTCTCACTTCTACTGAGTCAGGCCAGTCTTTAAATAGAAGGCAGTAAAGTTACAGCCTATCCTGGGTCCTAGCACCATCGGGTGCCAAGACACGTGGCAAAATGCGATAGCCATCACTTCAGCTGCCCGCCCTTTCTGCTGTCTGCCACTGCCCATATGGTACTTTTACAGCAGAGATGGGGCAGCTGGGTAGTGGTAGGAGAAATGGGCTGTATCCCAAGCTGACCTCACCAATTCACCTCTAGCACATTTTGGGGCATGGCACAGATGAAGTGGAAGGATAGTTTCTTGCAGCCTCAAGAAAAGGTGCATTTTGTACATTAAAAAATAAGTTCTGTCACTGAGTACACTCAGTATGAGTGCCTCAAAGTTAGGAGATCAAATGCAATTACTAGTGGATGAGCCTAGGACACGCACCTTTAGCATTCGTACCATATTGTCAGAGATACCAGGTGCATCACAGGTTTTCAGAACACACAGGGGATATATCTGAACCCCTGAATTTAATGCCCAAGTTAAATCACAAGACATAAAAAATGTCCTGAGCAGCTTTGAACCATTTTTAAGGAAACTACCATACCACATAATGTTTAAGTTAGGCAGTGCTTTTCACAGACAGTATTTACAAATCGTACTGGTCAAAGTAATGACTTAAAAAAACCTATGTTTTAGAAGAGGGGAAGAAGACCAAAACTGATTCTAAAGAAAAAAATTCCAAGTGACTTCAGCTACAAATCCTTGTATACACAGTATAACTCTAATCCAAATTTTAGGGTTTTTTTTCCTTCAAGTCAATAGTTGGTTATAAATAATTTCTAAACTCTCCCTTGCACTCTGTAAGTACAGAAGCACCAAAGCAGGTATAAGTTCTCTATGAAATGCTAAATTTAAATTCTACTGACAGATCCACTTAGTATTTCCCCACCCAGTACATACAGTTAAAACCTGTCTGCTCTCTTCCCACTGAGGTACATAACATGAAAGATCAGAATGTATGTTCTTGAAGAAGCATACTTGAAATATATTCCAACTTAAACTCCCATTTTATCATGAGGACAGAGGCACTGTGTATGGCACAATGAAATTTAAAGTAGTTATGTTTCTCTTTATGTTTCTCTGCATGGAAGATGAGAAACTGCAATCTTCTATGCATGAAGTGAACACGCACAACTTCTGATTCAGTCTTCACCACAGCAAGGTGGTGAACAACCTTTTACAAGAATCCCTTCAAATTATTTCTGGAATTGGTGACTTCCCTTCCCTACTTTTCACAATTTCATTGGACCTGTGAATTAACCCAAATAACAAATACTTTCATACTCTTCTTACAGGCATAATAGCCCTTAAAACCAACAAGGAAAAAATTTACATCAAAACACACACGGGTTAGAGAAAAATCAGACGAACATAACAAAAGCAAACACTACAAAATACATGGGAAATCACTCAAAGCAAGCAGAGTCCATTAAATCAATAGGGACATTTGTGGCTGACGGACTTAAAATTTAACACCAAATCTTCCTTGAATTAAATCCACTTTCTACAATTAATAACAATTGTCCACAATTAATTACAATTCAAATAAAATATTGGTACCAAGTAAGTTTCTGGGAGAGTACTCATGAAGAGTAACTTCTGGTTGTCTAGAAATCATCTTGCACCCTATTATTGTTTCTCCCAAACAACCATGTCATCCTTCAACTGGAGTCTTAAAATTGGTATATACTGAATCATTTGTACAGGATCTCTTAAAATAAACCTTTCATACTGTCAGAACACCCTAAGGTATAGAAAGTACTCTTTCACAAACATGCAAAAGGGAGCGAGCAGGAGAGGTAGAATCACGGAGTCATGGAATCACAGAATATCTTGGTTTGGAAGATCATTAAGTCCAACCAATGACCAAGAACTTCCCTGTCACCACTAAATTAGTTCCCTGAGCACTAGATATCCCAGTCATTCCATTACCTCCAGGGTAAGCACTAGTAGAGGACTAAGGAGTTTCCAAAATCCTAGATCAGGCACTAGTAGTTTCTGACATTATATATATAAAGCTGAGAAATAGATGGGCAAAGCAATGCCAAAATGATAGACATAAGCTAGTTGTACAATAACAGAGAAAAACTAAAGCATTTAAATTTCAACGCAGTAAGATAGGTGAGAATCTTGTGCACACACTCAAACATAGAAAACATCTTCCCCAGAAAACGATTCCAGCTAGGGTGTATGTCAAGGGATACTGTTGTGAGGTGTTTTTTTTACTTTCAGGCAAGGGGAAAGCTTTGCACTAAGATTTATGGTAGCCATTAGTGGATTTCTCACTCTGAATGTCTGCCTGTATTACAAATCCAGGCTGTTATATCTCTGAACAACTTCAGACTGCATAGAAGTGAATTCAAAGATTGTTAAAGTTCAGCTCCTACTCATTCTTCCCAGACGTTTATCACATTTATCACCTATCTCCCACCCTTTTTGTAATTTTTACTTAAGTTTTCTGACACAAGTTGCAGCCCACCATTCAACAAATACCATTATGTTCACACACAGAAAGTGGCACTGCTCTTGTTCGCTTTGACAGGAGAACTGCATTTAATGTGGCATACGATGGAATTTGTTTTTCAAGATCTCTTAGATTACTAAAAAATGTCAAGACCACTGGTCACTGTGTTTTAGTCAGATTACCCAGCTAGTTTATTTTGCTATAAACGAAGCCAAACCATGCCACCTTGCTTAGCTAACACAATAAACCACAAGGGAGTTTTCTGTTGCTAGAGAGGATATGACAAACAGGCTTTTCTCCAAACAGTCAGAAAAAACTACTATCTAGACATCTTACTTCTGATTATAGATGCTGCTCATCACAGAATCACAGAATAATCATGTTGGAAAAGACCTTCTAGATCACCAAGTCCAACCATACTCACACCCACAAATACCTAAATACCTGATGGATGGAAAAACAAAAAACAACCCACTCCATGCCTGCCACTAGATCATGTCACTAAGGACCATGTCTATATGATTCTTCAATACCTCCAGGTACAGTGACTCAACTGTTTCCCTGGGAAGGCTGTTCCAGTGCCTCACCACTCCTTCTGTAAAGAATGTCTTCCTAAGATCCAACCTAAACCTCCCCCGCCTCAACTTCAAACCACTTCTCCTGGTTCTGGCATTAGTCACCAAGGAGAAGAGGCCAACACTCGTCCTCTCCACACCCTCCCTTCAGGTAGAATCATAGAATCATCAGGGATCGCAAGGGACCT
>VZRI01010061.1:12659-26559 GCA_013397515.1 Upupa epops
CTCTCCAGCCAGTCACTGCCCAGCCTGTATCTGTGCTTAGTATTGCCTCGCCCCAGGTGCAGGGCTTTACACTTGGTCTTGTTAAACCCCATGAGGTTGGCTTGTAATGAGGCAGAACAGGCAGAGAGCAGAACATTCTGTTTAAAACTGAGATTTTAAATTGCAGAAGGAAGCTGTTTCAAGCAGCAAGCCAAAATCCTACACAAAATAGGCAATGATGAAGAGTGGAGAAAATAGCTTTGCAGTAGGCAATGCATTGGTAGAACTTTATTGTAAACTTTAATTAATTGCTGAACTTTAAATAAATTAGAACTTTGCACTTGGCACCAAGATGAGACAATGCTTCTTGTTTTATATCGTTACAAGGGTTTTCGCAATGTCTTCAGGGGTAGCCAGAGATCAAGCACAAAATTCTCATAGAGACATATAGGACTTGCAACAGAAGACTTCTTTTAACAGGGCACCTCCTTGTCTACTTCATTATAGAAAATATTTTAAATAAGCTATACAAAATTACAAACTGAAAAAAAATAAGCAACATCTTCCATATATAAATTTTATTATGTATATAAACTTTATATAGAAACTTTATTCCACAAAACACCATACAAAATACTAAACTTTAGAAAGTGAAAATACTAATTTTACATCAACTTTAATTTAATTTAACAGCTAATTGATCTATAACTAATACATGGGAGGCAAAAACTGTGTCACAGCTCTAAGCTAGAGTTAATATAATTTTGCTTTGGAAATGCAAAATTTTCAGGATTAATTATTTAAAATCAATGTACAGTACAAATACCAATTTACAAATATTTAGGTAACATGAAAACAGAATACCAAATTATTGTACGGTTCATAGGGTTGTGGCATATTTTGGTTTTGGTTTGTTTGGGGTTTTTTTGGCTTGTTATTTTAAAAAGCAGATGCCACTAGTATTTCAAATATGTATAACGAAACGCTAAAAAGTGTCTTGCCTACTTTTTGAGCACAAGGCATTTATGAATATGAAATTGTCCTTTATAATTTCAACTTCTGTGTGGAAGAACTGTTGAGAATTCCAGTTTAGGTTACAGTTCTTGATATCCAGAACATTACCAACCATAATTCTTCAATTTCACTATATTAGTGCTGCTTGTTATTTGTAAATGGGAAATAGAACTGTAAAGTGTCAAGCTTTACCAAAGTGTTCACTGCAATTAAGCAGATGCAGAACACAGGTTTTCTGTTCATTAAGAAGTAGGTACTGAGGCTTTAGGGTTTATAGTTAGACTTGCACATTGTTTAGCTCTGAATGTATTTATATCATGGTTAAATGTGTATGATTACACAGATTATTAAAACATATAATCAGTACATTCTCATACTTAATCTAAAATGTGTTCGCTCTTGTGGTTTGGTGTTTGCATTTCCTCCATAGGCCAATAATAGAAGAATTTTCAGGAAACATATCTTTGAACAAGGAGATGTGTTTAACAAATGTTGATAATAAAATGTGCCATCTTTCTTAATGGTGCAAAAAGTGTAATAAAGCCCGGTGGGCTATCTACCTCTTGAGTTTTAATTACTTCTTTAATTCAGCAGGATCCAACAAGCAGAAAGTCCAAGAATCACTGTTTTTTCTGTAAGGATACTCTTACAGGTAATACATAGCTCAGGTCTTTCTTGTCTTGTAGTACCTGCCAAGACTGGGGAAGAAAGAACAAATTCTTAAAAACTAAATCTTCGCTATTAGTTATTAAATACCATTGTAAGCAGTTAGCTTTGCAGATCCCAAAAATAAAGTTGATATTTTCCCCTCTTCTTGAAAAGAAAGGGTGTTTCTTTTCTTTAGAGGGAATTAAATCACAAAGGGCACAAAAAATACAAGGAACATTTGAGGAAGATACAGCTTTTCAAGAAGAGAGTATATTTGCTGAGACTGAGATGTTATCATTAAGCACTGAATTGATATTGTAACTGACAAGTAATTGTCATATTCATGCATGGTAAAGTTCCTTGTACACAATGTTACAATGTGACATGTTCAGAACTGTCATTCCTTACATTTCCTAGTAAAGAGGAAATTTTTTCAGGGTCCTAATGCCCTAGCATGCAGGCTTCTAGACAGCCAGGATCAAACAACTGCTTTAATATTTTTTACAGATGGATTTGAAACGAAATTTATCTTTTCAGAGTTTTCAATGAAAAGCAACTGATTTCACAGATCAGTGAAAAGGCTCCAACTACTGTACAAACCACTGCTTTAGCAGATACTCAGTATTGAATATTTAATGTAACATAACACGAACAGTTAAGTACTCCATTAACTGTTAAATAGAAGGAAATGGACATTTCTAAATAGAATTATGAAGCAAAAAAGTAATCCTTTTCTGACTAATGCAGTACCTTATGGAATTTGTTCAATTACAAGTATCTAGCATTAGTGTTTTTTCTGCTGGAGAGGATCTTGGGATATTTAAGGACTTGACTAAGTGGAGTAAACAGGAGCCTTCAATGACAGCATATTAGGGATTTCTTACTGGTTACACCTGGAAGCCAGTTCTAGGCACAGCCAGAAATCTCAGAAAACTAGAATTTGAGCTATGATTGGAGACAAGCACAAAATAGAACCAATGGCTCTTAGGCAAAGCATGTTTAACCAAGGCTTAAGGTTTGCTTGTTTCTAAGCATCCTTGCCTTCTTTACTGACTGCAACCATGAAAGCTCCAGTTTGAACTACTAATGTTCTAAAATTATGAGTGTGATTTCACTAAAGAAAAGTGCCAATTTAATTTAATTGTAAAAATCAAGCAGAAAACCACTGGTGATGATATTTATAAGGAAAGGGATAATTAAAAAGTATAAAGCATTGGTTATTACCAGACATATTAAAGTAGAAAGAAATAATGAAGACAAAAGATGCTGTTCAAAGGCAATTAGACCTTTTTTAGCAATACGCATAAGACTTTTACACACATAAGGAAATTTAACACAAAGGTTTGCTTTTTCAAGTAGCCATTTCAACTTGGGCCTGGCACTTACCTAACAACTTTCCACACATTTTAAAAAAATACATCTATTGTATTTATATACTACAAAGCATAAAACTAATTGTTACACAAACGTCAGAAACAGTCTCAAGGACTAGCATTTGTGTATGTATCTTAAAGACCAGGACAAGGAAAACTTAAATATGGTAAGTTTTACCTTCAGAAATTCAGTTCTGATAATATCAAACTTGTGTTTTTCGTACACAGCTCTAGCAGTATTTGTCCTATCAAATGGTTCTGCAAGATCAAAGAGACACATCATACGTGTTAAACAACATTTACAGGTAGTTTATCTCGTTACTGAGAGTTACCAGACAAAACCCAGAATGATCAACAAATCTTTGCTTCTCAGTTTTGAGTGGCTGATACCACTTTGTTTCTCAATCTGTTCCTCCATCCAACAAAAATGCTCAAAACCCTGACAGCTCCAATGGTACATAATCCATAATAAAGTCAGGTCATCATGTGTGTTGAAGCACACTATGACCGTGATGATTTTATGCACCAGTAGTTATCTGTTATTGATTAACAGCCTTTCTGTCTGACATCAGAATATTATTTGGCACATTATAATGTTCTGAAACTTCCTACACTTGTCCCTTTTTAAAACATTCACTTTAGATTCATCTCATTCAACAGCTTTGCAGGGAAATACAGGTCAACAGTAAAATGTGTAATGCAACTTTTTACATAAGATGATATCAACTGCTGTAAAAATAGATTTAATCAGTTCACACCAGTTCTACAATATCTGTTTATAAGTTAACAATTTGGAACTTTCACCTTCTGGTGGACTACAAGTTTATCTGAGGTTTACCCTTTTCTTTCTACTAACGTAGTATTTTGGTGGGTTTTTTTTATTTGAAGGACTAAAAAAGTAATCCTTGTTGTTCAGAGGACTGCCAACAGAAGAAAATTCTGATGCAGAGACTGTGCACTGCATTGCACTACAAAACACATTTTATAATTGTCCTTGTCTTATTACAGAACGGCATATATAACATGTTCTATTTCACACTGGCAGAATGTATAGAAGCCCTTAAGCACCACAGAACCAGAGAAGTATTTGCTAGATTTGACAGCTTTTTTGTTTAGTTGATTATAAATTGCTTTTATTCAGATAGGGGCATATAGTATACAGAAGTATTACACAGACATCAGAAGAGCATATTCCATTATGGAGACTTGGGTTTCAAACTTGGAACATACACCATGGCAATATAATTTTGTCTCTGCAAGTAATTTAAATTCATGAATTGTTTCAATAGATTTTGTATTTGGCAGGTTTCTACAAGGTTTCTCTTCAACCTAGCCATAACATTTTCAGTACACATTTACAGGCAGATATATTTTCCTTTAGAATACATCACACATTTAGATTGAAGAAATTGGCAATCAAATAGTTATGTATTCTGCTAGAGTCCGTCATGCAATTTGACACTGTGACATACTGCCACAAGGATTTCCACGCTCCTTGCCATGCAAAACAGTCAGAAGATTAATGTGTCATGGTATTAACTATTTCTTTAATACTATGATCTTTAATCAAGTGATATGTTTTTAAAAGCTATTTTAAAGCAACAAGAGCAAAGACTGATTGATTGAAAGTTAATGGGGAAAAAGATACTCTGATCACAAAAGTGATCTGACTTGTATCTTCCCTTTATTCTTCCTGTATATGTCACAGACTGCCAAAGAGCTCCTTCCCTGGTGTGCGGCAAGAATAGTTTTGCAATCAGCCACTCTTTACACCACTACAGTTTCTAACCATCAAAGCAGTGAAAGTTCATCTTATTTTGTTTGTACACAGAGATAAGAAAGAAAAAAAGAGAGACAACTTCAACACTGATGCTTGAGGGAAAGGTGAGAAAGGCACTGCCTGTCCAAATGAAAGCCAAATAATTGTAACTCTTCAGAAGTGTGCAAGCCAGTGAGTGAGGAATTACATTTGCACTTATTTTTAACATGTGGATCTGAAAGACTTAAAAAAACAGGCATGAATCACATGTCACTTCTGAAACAGTTTCCCTAAATAACTATCAATTTAATTGTCTTACAAAACTGCCATGCTTCTGTTGTTTTTATCAGGAAACTGCAGGATATTATTTGATATAGGCAAAGTTTAAACTGTAGACAGATTATTTACTATCAGTTTACAGCTTCTGGCAAGGAATGTTCACAAACAGTATCTTAAATAAATGTTGCCTATAACCTCATAATGGTAACAGCCTGACAGATTTTTAAATGTCTGAAAAGAGAATCTCTACTATATTTGTTTCTCCATCAACAGAGACACAAGTCCAAATCAGTCTTAAGGCAAATAAAGAGTAAAATGACACGAATTTTTTTTTCTGTGAGGAAGCCTTAATATACTCAAACATGCAAAATTATGACATCTTGCAGACACAGAGTTGTGTAATCTATCTGCAAATACATTTAAAAATATTTAAAAAGAGACATGAGAATATCAATGACTGAAGTTCTAGTCCACTAACTGGAAAATCTGACAGAGACTTGGGAAACAGAATATTACAGTATCACAGTAATGATGAAGCTGGAAAAGACCTTAAAGATCATCCAGTCCAACCTAAAACCAACCAAGTAAACCTAAACATCTGACATCTAGATCATATATTGACATACTTACAGAATCACAAAATTATTGAGGCTGGTAAAGACCTCAGAGATCCTCAAGCCCAGCCCATGACCTAACATCACCACAATCACCTACTACTAAGTGCCACATCCAGCCTTTTCTTAAGCACCTCTAGAGGTGGGGACTCCAGCACCATCCTGAGTGGTCCATTCTAGTGTCTCATCACCCTTTCCATGAAGAAGATCTTCCTGATATCTAACATAAACCTCTTCTAGCACAGCTTCAGGCCATGCCCTGTTGCCCTATTACTAGTTGCCTGGGAAAAGAGCCAGACCCCCACCTGACTACAACTACCAGAATGGGAGGTTCCTCCTGAATCTCCTCTTCTCCAGGCTAAACAACCCACCTCTGTCAGCCTCTCTTCATAAAGACTTTCCCTCCAGTTCCTTCAACCAGCCTCACTGCTTGCTAGCTTTTAAAAGCTTCTTCTCAAAGTATATAGAATTTTATTAACATAGTTTGTTAAACTAGTTCGGCTTAACAGCTACTCAAAATTAAACCACTTCAACATGAAGTCTGCTTTGACTTGAAATAGAAAACAATTTATCAATTCCTATTCAGATGTAAAAACTTGGTATGTAAGGCTAAAATCCACTCCTAATGAAGTCTCGAAGCACACTGTTACAGGAAGGTATCAGACATGCCACTCCATTTATTTTATAGTTCAAATGCAAAATGCACTCTTGAAAGTTGTATGCAATCAAGCCTACCTAATACAAATTCCTAATACAAGTGCCTATTTTGTACCCTGATATTGTTTTGTACAGAAAAAAACCCTTAATTATTCCACATTTTGTAATGTCATAAAAAATTGAGACCTTGAAACACATAGCGCCTCCAGCAACACTGGGCATCAGCATCACATAATGCTGCAGCAGCAGACACAGGTGCCTAGCGTTCCTACCTCCAACATTCAGACCATAGTCTTGGGAATACTAACCCAAATAATACAGTAATTCTCAAATTGCTCAGCTCTAAGAAACTACAGTCAGGTGTGCAGTCATCTTTTGTGATTTGCAGTAGAATTTTCCCCAAAAAAGTCAAATGAAGAACTGGAGTCCCACCTTATAACTTCATATGGCTGTACATATGATTATGGACAAGTTGGTGAACTCTGCACCACAGAATAACTGACTACAGCCGCAGTGATCATTCTCTGCACAGAACAGCACAAACAGCTGAAAGGCATCAAGAGCACATGAAGCAGCTTCCCCGTGCTACTGCCTAGTTCAGCCAGCGCTAAGGTGGCTGACAACTGCAACTTCAAAGGGCAACCTACATTTACCCACCAATGCATGAGGACTTCATACAGTCTCTGCAGAATCTGTATTTTCACAAACCAGACAAAAATAGTAGCCAAAAAGGGGATCAATGTACACATAATCCAGTCACTGCCAGGACTTGGGATGACAGAACATTTCAAGAACAAAGAATATTCTTAGAAAGTAATCTGAGTATGTGCCTGTCATGTTTTTTCAGAAGCTCAATCTTACCAAAACTGATGACTGCTTTTGCAGGGTGGGAAAACACACACCGCTGTCATAAAGTCAGTGTCCTAATTCTGGTTCCAAAAGTAACAGGGTAGTAAGTGCTCTTAAAGAAAAGGTCAGGAGAAATTATTTTTAAACACTATAGAACTTAAAGCTTCCGTCTCAAGTGTTTTTGGCAGGACTGTTTCCAAACCTATCTACAGTAGTTAAACTCAATTTTCTACACAAATATATTCCATGTGTGTATTATTAAAACACAGCTTATATACAGTTTAATTGATAGATTTATGTATTTAGTGTCGTAATGTTTAAAAATGATAATGCAGCTTTATATGTTACCTTCTACACAAATAAATTTGTTTCTCCATTCAATACCATCAGGTCTTGGAATAGCTTTGGCCTCACGAACTGAAATCATTTGATGGGTCCAACTAGGGAAAAGGAAAACAATTTACAGAACTTTTAACTCTTAATTCTAGATTAATAATATCAGTTTGCATTTTTAAGGAAAAGTCAAATTGTTACGTCAAAAGCCTGGATAAAATTACTTAATGAGTAATTCAGTGTAACAGTCTAATCTTTATAATTCACTATATAAAATTTAGGAATGACAGGTAGGAAACAAGAAAGAATTTCTACAAGCAGATGCCTACTGACAAAAACATATACAAAACTTGATACCACAGGTACCCATGACTAAATGAATGTAAGTTTGTATGTAGATGAAATCACATCCCAGATTCCACTACAAAAACATAAAAATTCAGCAGTCTAAAAATAGATAAAGCAAGCTTGCTTACAGGCTAGCATTCCTGGTGCAGGATGCCTATTATGAGAAAGCACTAGCACTTAGTATTATCCTATATTTTAGATTTCCTATCATGCAAGAACAGAGCATCAACTCAAATGTGTGTCTGAAGAAACCTTGTCACTTGCTGTAAACGATTTCTCACAAACAAAACCACAGAAAATAATCACAGTACAACAGGAACAACAGGCAATTTACAGGGAAATAAAAATGCCAGCATTTTTATGATCTTTACAATCATTCTCTTGACATTATTTTTAAAAAATCAGTACAGGCGATGATCAATTCTAGCATTCAATGCAAACTAAAGCTGTTACTGTAAGCCATGACTCCCTTTCTCCTTTGTTCACACTGAATGCTACTTCTGCAAGAATAATATATATTGTGAAGCATCAAATCCTTTTCTACGGTGTCTTCTTAATGAGCTCACATCAATACAGGCTTACCAAGAAATTCAGAGTTCTAATATATAATATAAAAAATAAGGACATGAAACTGTTGGTGTGAGTCCAGAGGATGGCCACAAGGATGACCAGAGAGTTGGAGCATCCCTCCTGTGAGGACAGGGTGAGGGAATTGAGACTCTTCAGTCTGGAGAAGAGACTTAGAGAGATCTAAGGGGATCTTCCAGCAGCCTTCCATTACCTGGAGGGAGCCTCCAGGAAAGCTGGAGAGGGACTTTTTATGAGGGACTCTGGGACAAGGAGGAATTGTTTCAAACTGAGAGTGTAGATTCAGTCTACACCTCAGGAAGAAACTCGTCACTATGAGAGTAGTAAGGCACTGGAATAAGTTGCCCAGGGAAACTGCGCACGCCTAGCTTAAACTGCAGCTCCACTGCACTAGTCATGAGTAGCAGAAAGTTTAGTTCTTCTTAGTGGATAGTGTCCTTGCCCATGGCAGTGGGACTGAAACTAGATGATCTTTAAGGTCCCTTCCAACCCAAACTAGTCTACAGTTCTGCTTTTTCTAAAAGCTTATCTACAAATCATGGGCAGCAAGAAGAAAAAAAAAGTAATTGATCATAAATAGAACAGTATTTGATCTGTGTTTGGTTAAACCAGGCAGCATTGTTTCACTGTTTTCAAATTCTTCTCTTGAGTTGTGTCTTACTGGCACAACATAAATGTGTTTATAACACACTAGTTTAAGAAAACACAAGAAAAGTGACATTTCCAGCGATTAAAGTCACTTTCTACTCAAAGACGGAAACAACTACTTTATCTCATTAAATCACCACAATGCTTCACTGGTACTAGAATCATCCTAAATAACGAAGGAATTACAAATTATTTGTGTATTAATTTTAAACTTTTTTGCTTGCATACAGTAATTTCATTACTGCCAACCCAAAGCAATTCTCCATATACAGTGTCAGTCCATATTTTAACAATAACTATTTAAACAGCTATTTCAATTATTGGTTATTTGTGGTGTTGCTGAGCTCCTCCTGGAGAAGGCAAGAATTCAAAATTAAAAGATCTGATAAAAAAGCTTGTATTTTCAAAAATGTTCTTATAAGCCAAAAGTTAGTTCCATAAACACATCAAAAATGGATACAAATTGCAAGTATCCTTAATTAAATATACTAATGAAGAACAATCCCTTTATGACCTTCCACATTCCATCCTAAAAAGAGTTGTGTGCAACAGTATTTTGTATTTTGTCATGATAACGTAACCCATCTATTGTAATCTTCACCAAACACAATCAGTGAATGATCTTAAATAATTGCAATACAACTGCAGTCAATAAATCAAAAGAATTAGAGTAACAAAGGATAATCTCTACCTTCCCTAGCACTAAGTTCAGAGGAGCAAGGCCTCTCTCTGTAAAGAGATAGCCAAGTGAAAACCTGCTGCCTTCACTCACAGCTGCGGACATGAAATCAGACACCCTCTTCAGAGGACCTGGTAAACACAGACCAGTTCCCAAATACTTTTCATTTGAGAACACTCCATATGTTTTTCACTTAGGCACATTTATTCTGTGATCATTGGACATCTGATAGTTTGAAATACAACTAAAACAACTACAATCATACTTTAGCTTAGCTGTATCATAAGAAACATTCTGCAGACTCAAAGTTAATGGCATGTTAATTATACAACTACATTGGCAAATCAAGCTTTGCCATATCCAGTGTGTAACTCCAACACATGCAGCAATTTACAAATCACATTTCTGGGGACCTACTAAGAGGCTAAAGATTACTTCTTATGGATGTACTAAATGTAGTAGGAGTAGGAATGTCAATTTTGGTAAACAGTTTAGAGGCTAAATAAAGAAAGCAAATTAGAAGCATAAGGGAAAAAAACATAGAACAAGATGATGAACCCATTCAAAGCAGCACACCATGCAAGGCTCCTGTTTCCCCTTCATGACCTATTCATCCTACTTTTAAGTGCTATTCACTGCATCAAGAAAAATAAAACCAATTTAAACTAAAATACCTACTGCTAGCCTTTGTTATACCAACAAGAGAGTTTAAAACGATGTCTTTCCATTTTCCCTTCATCTTCCTGAACAATATATGAAAAATAGTCAACCAGTTAGGCATTCCAGGCAGATGGCATCAGTGACTAATTCTGTCAAAAATTGTTATCTTCACACATGATCTATTAATTTTTGACTACTTGCTGTTCTTTCAGCAAAAGAGATCCTATGTGTCAAATCTGGTAGTGCTGTGTCCTACTCCTTAGACAGTATTCTACAAAGGTCACTTTAATGACAGCTGAAGTAGTATTCTCTCTAATAATCTTTACATCACACACATTTCAGTTCAATACTGAAAGTTCCCTGCCAAATACATGTCATTTAACCTAACTTAACACCATATCCATCTGAAATATAATCTCAAAGTAACTATACATAAAACCACCAGTAAGTATTTTACAAGGAAACCAAACACACACAAACAAAAAAAGCAATTACAGTAATGAAAATATTCACCACATTCAAGAATAAATTATTAGTTCCTCCATGAAAATGCACAATTACAGTCCTGCAATTCTGATCCTCATTCTCACCTATAAAGTTGTTTCTGCCAGCAACCTGGCAGATTTCTTTGTTTATTCTCAAAACAAAGAAAGCAGAAACTCATGACTAGTGTAATTTAAACACTTCATGTGCTTCAAATGTGATTTAAACACTTAAAAATGTTTAAACACCATGTTCTACCCACCTTTTCACCCCACATTAATTTGGGGGGAAATAAAAAAATCTCTCTACTCCAGCCACGTTTTATGAAATTGTACAAAATACTCCGTATCGAAACAGGATTTAATAGTTCTCAGGTATACACAGATGGTTAACTAAACACTACAAGTGACAAAGTTTTATTTCTCCATCACAAAGAATTAAAAATAATACAGGTTGCTGCTTTCCTGATAAAACTTCTCAGCTATGAAATGTATTCCACACAGGAATTCTAATAGCTATTTTTAATGGGGTCTTTTAGTTTGCTTTTGTTTTGGTTGGTTTCTCTTTTTTTTAACAAAAACTTGAATGTTTAACTATTTAACAGGTACTTAACATTGGAAAAACAAGCCAGATAGTACTTTCTGGTTAGCTGCTTTAAAAAAAAAAATCTTTTTTCCCTTTAACATCAGCAATTATCCTACCTTCACTGTCTTACTGTTTCAAGCTTTGTTGTAACCACAAGCTGATTCGTGCCATATTTATGATCATTAAAAAATTAAATTCTGGGATTAGTACCAGTTCAACTACTGCTACGGCAGTAGTTTTAGTCTTCGTACTTCTTGGTGTATCACAGCAGACTAAAAAAAAAATCCTACTACACCAACTCGAGACCTAATGCAGAAATCTGGTCTCAACTGTGTTCACAAGCACACAAACCAGAACGGTCAAAATTCGGTGCATTTCCTGCATTTGGACAAGATCTTCTCTGGCACTTTGCACAGGCAAACCAGAAGCATCTTCCTTAGTGGAAAAGGTATTTACTTTCATATATGAAAAGCTTAACAGCTAGTTACACAGAGGAATAGTAAAAGACACATCCAGTGTCCCACACAAATTAGGAACTTGAGGATATCATCCAGCAGTTTCTTCTAATTTATCTATTTCACAGGCATCCAAAAGCTAGTAGGAAAGAGAGGTACATTGGAAAAGCATTTAGAAAAAAATATCATGGCCTCATCTTCAGATATTTTTGAAGGAAAAAACTCTTTATGTAAAAATCACAGAATCAAGTTTAAGCACACAGAAAGAGCAACTAGTTTATGAGTTGCCACAAGCCTTATGCCCCACGTGGTGCACACTCATGTGATATTTTCTTTTAAAGATTTCTTAATTGTTTGCTTCTTACATTGATGTAAAATACGAGCACTTTGAAAGTGAAAATGACTATCCTGCAGTTAATATATTTTTGTTCTCCTCCCATGAAAAGGGTTTGATGCACACAGACAGCACAGCAACATGTATGAACCAGATGCCTCAGAAACAAGTTGCTTAGATCTTCCAGCTTTGAAATAAAATCATTTGATATTTGTACAGACAACCACTTTTTTTAAGACATAGAATCTGGCAAAATGTTTGCTATAAGCAGCTTTCTCAGATGCTCTGAGAATCTAACCTCAGATTCTAGCAATAGCTGGTGAACAAACAGTAAGCATAGGATAATTCTTCACTAGCTTAACTTAAATTGACATGTATTATAAAGAACCACCTGGTTAGTTTCCTCCATTGACTGTGGGAAAAAAGTGCAGCTATTAAAGTCTAAATAATTAATTTTACAATCAACATCTTATAACTAAGAACAACAGATATTTCTCACACATAGAGAAACAGGTCTAGAATAGTGTAATACAAGAAAACTCAGCTATTTTTGAAGGACAAAGGTCTCTAACTTTTAGCAGCTATTTTGCAGGCTAGGATGCTTGGGCTATGCAAAAGTGTCCAGAACTCTCAGCAGCATTCTTGTTATCCTTTACTCTTTTCACCCGTTTTCTCCCTGTCAGTTACCACTCCTGCATTAGTACTATTCTTTCTCTTCAAGGGTTATGAATATGTTGAATAAAGGAATCAGAGTTTTGCATATTCTAAAACACTAAGATGAACTTATTACTTACTCAAATTGTGTGGCATAGTACTTGAAGAAGCCTATTAGCAAATCTCCAAGGCTTGATCCGTTGTTTGAGACATAATGAGGAATGGTACGTGGAGCTTGATGAACAAGATGCAACTGCATATTAGGATCAAAAGATTCCTGTCAAAATAAAATCAGAGTGTGTATGCATATATACATGATGCACAGAGCATTAATTTAAGTGCATGTATTTGTCACAATAGAAGAATTGCCTATACTTTATTTATGAGAAGTTTAAAGAGAGTTTAAGGACTCCTATTTCTCTTGTGCTTCTGTTGGATACTAGTTACTGTCCCTGAACTCTACTACAATTGTCTTGCACAGCAACATCTGTGTCCATACCCTGACTTCTTTGATAACAAAGACGTAACACAGGAGAATCTCTGAAGTGGATGTGTATTTATTTGCTAATAAAAAAACCAAACAGACCACATGATCACAAGCTGATCAAGGTAGCCTGCACTGAGCTGGCAAATTTACTGTTCTTATCACCAAGTTCATAACCATGGAACAAAAACAATACAAAAAGCCTAACTTTTTCTAAAATTGCTTATGAAACCCACCAACCCACCGTCCCAGCGGGTCTTGAACATCTCCAGAGAAGGAGACTCCACAAACTCCCTGGGCAGCCTGTTCAACGCTCTGTTATCCTCCCTGGGAAGAAGTTTCTTCTGATATTTATATGGAAACTCCTATATTCCAGCTTGCACCCACTGCCCCTTGTCCTATCACTAGATGACCTTGAGAAGAGCCTGGCTCCATCCTCCTTACACTCACCTTGCATATATTTATAATGAGGTCACC
>VZRI01010062.1:0-23920 GCA_013397515.1 Upupa epops
ATATGTATGAGACTTCCAGAGTTTCAAGCCACTGCTGAGTCCATGAGCAGCAGTGGGTCGTCAGCCGAGTATGAAATCCTGTTAGAAGCCTAGAGTGCAGAACATGGCAGATCTGGTGACCTGCGATTAGCAGGGTGACCTGACTCAGTGAAGGATTTCAAAGTGTTGGAGATGGTGTGCATAGATGCCTTGGTCTGTGTATGTTTCAGGCAAGAAACAAAAAAAGCATGAATAAGTTTAGAACACTCTTTCCAAGGGCAGAGTAGAGTTTCTTATGAAACACAAATGATAGAAGATTCTGTTTACAGAAACCTCGATGGCAAGTGTTAAGGGAAAAGCATTGTGTGTTGTCCTGACCAGCAGTAATCATTTGTGTCAAATACAGCCATTCACTGTGAATGCTTCAAAGTGGGCAAAACCTACCTTCACTAGGGTAGGTTTAACAAAGCTTTTGCTCTGGACCGTGATTAGATCAAGTTAATTGATCACACTAAACTGTGAATTAGCTGATCAGGTTCAAACATTGGGCTGTGTGGGAATTACTGATGCAGAAAGGAAGCTAAATGGCATTTGTAGGTTGACAGTGCAGGTATCTGTCTTTTCAGAGTAGTTTCCTTAGTGGCTCCATGTAGATGTAGGAAAAGACAGAAAATGACTGCTGCATACGATTTCCCATTACTTCAGCCTTTGTTTAAAGGGGTTAGAAGATACACAGTTTTTGTTAACACACTGTTTCTTTCATCTCCTGGTACATAGCCTGTACTGTATTCTCAATGCTACAGATGCTGTGGTACAGGCTCTGAAATGTGGAAATGCCTTTTTGCCCTCTGTCATCCATCAGTGCCACTGAGGTAATTTCAGTTCACTTTCTTTCCCTGAACTGAATTCAGAGTCATGAATTCAGTTTCATAGGTGGTAATTTCTCATCGAACTAATGGCATCTCAGAATTTATCCAGTGTTCCATTAGCATGTGTTGTTCATTTAGTGTCACTCTGTGAAGTGTTTGGGACATCTGCAGTAATGTGCCACCTGAGTCCTTAGAGGATAGAAATCCTTCAAAAACAGCTTCTCTGAGGAACACAAATGACTGCTCATTGCAAAATCACTCAAGAGTGCACCATGGAGGGTGAAGAGTTTCCACCTCAATGGACTAATGTACATTGCAAAAACTTTTTCATACCCCAGCAACCTGGAATGTATCTCATACAGGAAAATCCTTTCTAATCCCCAGATACTGTAAAATATAGCACAAAAATCTTGCTGTTGTCATACACAAGCAATACAGCAAAATCCAATTTCAGCTATAGAGATGTAAAACTCAAAATTTCTGTCCCCTGTTTCTACTTCTCTCTAAACAGACAAAATATTTTCCATCCCCAGTCTTATAGTTTGATACAGAATATTTACCCAAACACATTAATAACGTTTCCCTTTCTGTGAGCCAATAACAAGCACTTCATGAATTCTGACAACATCCCAGAAACATTGTATAGGACGGCTAAGAGATTGAATCCTAGATGCCAGACCCCTTGGTGTTGAACACATGACCATAACACAGGAAGGTTTAGTTCAGTGCTCTGCCAGGCCGTTTCACTTTTGAGTAAGAACAAGTAAGTAGGTCATTTCTCTTTCCTCAGATGACATTTCTGACTGGAACAGATACAACTGCAATGTGAATGGAAAGCTATTCTCATATGACTGCAAGCACGCAATGCTGATGGGGAAGTGTCCTTAGCTACCCCTTCTCTCACTGCACTAAATTTACCCAGTGTGTGCAGTGTCCACAAGTGAAAGGTAGCTCTGCACTAACATGGCTCACAGCTGTGTTGCTGTAACCAAGCTGGTAGATTTGTGTGTGCTAGAACATATGCTAGAAAATTCTTTACTATTAAGACATAGCCCTGTTTTGCCTCATGCAGTGTCACTGTGGAGTTGTTTTTGACAGAAAGCAGTGTGGTAAATATAATGAGTTTAATCAGAAAAGTTGAGCTGCATGGTGACCATTGTCATCAGCTGCTGTACCCTGTAGCACTAAAATGTTAGTTCACAGGCTCCCTTTGCATGCTGCTCAGCTTGTTCTTCCTGGCTCATGTAAGCAGCAGTCATTACATTTAGTCCACTCTCATACTTGCTTTTTTAACAACTGCCTTCTACATGTTGGCTTGAGACTTTATTTACTAGAGATGTTTGCATTAATGAAAATCTGTAAAAGCAAATCACAAGTCTAATAAAATACTTTTTTAAATGTGTAAGGATGTAATTTTCCTGTGAGATGCAATGTTCCACTGAACTATTATATAACAATACTTAAATGCAGTCATTTCTTGTTAGGCATAATGAACATAATGTGAAGTCAGATCAAAAGACAAAAACATGCTATCATGAGATAAAATCCTTGTGACTCCTGTGATTCTTAGGAAATTGTGTTCAGCAGAAACTTATTTTCTTCCAAGTTTTGTTACAAAGGCAAAAATGAAAAATACCAAGTAAACCTACAGCTCCACATGCCTGAAGGTCCACTTCCATGTCTCAGTGTCTTTTAAGAGTGTTAGGCCAAGTTCCAACAGGGATTCACTCTGTTAGAACTCCAAACCCCTCAAGAGCATTAGGCTTAATGCCAGCATTCATTTACTCGTGTAACGGCTTAAATTAACTCCTGTTAAATTCAGTGTAAACCCTTTCTTACTATTTTAGGTGGAATAAGAGTTGAAAGATGTATTCAGTCATCTAGTTTGAAGGCCACCCATTGTGCTCGTCTGTCTTTCAGGACTTGAAATGCTGGACAAACTGGATTGAGGAAGGCGACAACCAGCCATTTGTGAATTGAGGGAAGGGCTTATGAGCCACCTTTTAGATACATCTCATGAGACATAGCATGGGGGTGGTCTGACTTACTGTCTGTGCATTTGACAGTAAGCCCCAACCAAAAGGAAGATTTTAATAGGCTAGGCACTGTGCTAACAATATTTTGGACACTTCCCTGATCCAGATAAACAAGCTAATTGAAATATAAGAAGTACCACTGCTTGGTTTTGTAGGTAAAGATCTTGACCATAGATCAGATTTTGCCCAGAATCAAACAGAATACTGAAACAGGTCTCACAAAGCCAGGCCTTCTGTAGCTCCTTCAAAATAGAATTATGAGTGTGACTTGTATCTTACTTAAGAGATGTGAGAGCCATCTGCCTGCTTATAAGGAAAACTCTGAAGCAGATAAAGATGAAAGCACAAGGAAGACAAGTTTTGTTAAAAGTGATACTGTGAAGTAATCCTACTGCACTTCGAAAAGTACGATGCAGTAGGATAAACTGGACAGGCAGTATTGATCTTCATCTAAAATACCAAAGGTCCTGTACCAAGATTGTTTATGGTGAAGGTTAAGAGATGACTTCAGGGATTTCCCAGTGTGCTTCCTATACTACAGAGACTGTTACAGAATCATAGAATTATAAAATAGTTTGGGTTCAAAGGGGCCTTTAAAGGACATCTAGTCCAACCCCTCTGCAATGAGCAATCTTCAACTAGACCATGTGGCTTAGAACCCTGCCCAACCTGATCTTAGTGTTTTCATAATTTCTACCCATCCCTCTTCCACAATAAAAAAAGAGAACAAACAGATGAGAGATCAGTTCCAAGGAAGCTGAAATACCTTCATCTGATGAAGAAGCCTTATGGTGACAATGTACTGTTTATTTAAAGAAAGTCTGGTTATTTTATAAGCTTTGGAGGTTATGGATATGGAAATAATTACCAGTCAGCCTTAGAATCATGAAATGGTTTAGGTTGTAAGGGACCTCAGAGGTCATCTAGTCACAACCCCCCTGCCATGGGCAGGTATACCTCTCACTAGACCAAGTTGCTCAGAGTTTCATCCAACCTGCTCAAGAACACCTCCAGGGTAAGGTCATCCACAACCTCCCTGATCAACCTGTTCCAGTGCCTCACTGCCCTCCTAGTGAGGAATTTCTTCATAGAAGTTAATCTAAATCTACCCTCTTTTAGCTGCTCCCTTGTCCTATCACTAGTGGAGACATTTTAGTCCCTTTCCAACTTTCCCGTAGTCCCCCTTTGGGTACTGGAAGGTTGCTTCTCCAGGCTGAAAAGACCAAATTCCCTCAGTCCCCACAGGAGTGGTGCTCTAGCCCTCCCATCAATCTGGTGGCCCTGTTCTAGACTCATTCCAGTTCCATGTCCTTCTTGTATTGGGGGCTCTATGACTGGGCACATTACTCCAGGTGAGGTCTCAGGGTTGCAGAGTACAGGGAGAGAACCCCCTGCTTTGATCTGCTGATGACACTTATTTTGATACAGCCCAGGATACAGTTGGCCTTCTGGGCTACACTCATGCATTGCTGCTCATGTTGAGCTTCTCATCTACAGACAACCCCAAGGCCTTCTCAGATTTGCTCTCAATCCATTCACCACCCAGCATGTATTTGTTCTGGAGATTGCCCCAGCCCAGATGCTCTTGGACTTGTTGAACCTGGGCCCAGTTCTCAAGCCTCCCTTCCCTGCAGTTTGTCAGCCACACCACTCAGCTTTGTGTCATTGCCAAACTTGCTAAGGGTGCATTTGATGCCATTGTCCATGTCACCATCAAAGGTGCTAAACTTTACTAGACCCAAAACAGACCCCTGAGGAACACCACTCATATCTATCTCCACTTGGACACTGAGTTGAGATCAGTTAATCTGCCAGTAAGACTGAAAATAAATGAACATTCTGTGTCTAGACAACACCACTCAGCTCATAAATAAGAGTTTACAACAACATTTGCATTTGGGATCTAGGCCATAAACACAGCTTATCTTCACATATTTTCAGCTTGGTAAAGTCACTTGAAAATTACCAGTATAGAATCCATTTAAAAGGAAATTAATTGAAATTTATCTCAGATACGTGTCCCCAAATGCCTCTCATAGCATTAATTTATATTGAGCTTTCTAAAGCACTGTGTTCCCACACGTTTCCTATGCAGTTAGTTGAAAATACCTTGCTGAGATGTGTAACAAGTTTCTGCAAGCCTCAGAAAAATTACTTTTTTAAATTAAGTTGAAAAATTTAGAGAAAAAAGTCAAACATTCTTATTAAAAAATATTTGAGAAGATACTCATGTAATTGGAAACATTTTAAATACAGCTTTTAAGTTGGCAGTGACCTTTTCGTGATAAAAAATAAGAAAAGGTATGCAGACTGTTGAAGTACTGCTTTTATGTGAATTAAAAATTGCAGATCAGAACTGATACTTTCCTCTGAACAAACATGCTTTTTTTTTTTTAATTTGAAAAGTATGTTCATTATGGCTTTCTGAGTTATGCTGTAGGTCTCAATTCTGGATGAGTTGCCTATATTATGCATAATTTTAAGCATTTTGAAAAGTTCTGTGGTCTGAAGCAAAACTATTCTTAGTGTGTAAAATTAACTGTATACATAAATTTTTGAAGACTGGGGACTTTGTTGCTATTAGATGAGAACTGTGGTGCAACTGCTGTTTTGTCTTTTAATGGTAAGAACCCATGGTACTTTTGCAACAATAGTAGAGGTCCCCTGAAAACATTTGAAGTAATGGAATTACATTACTTGCATTAGTGTTTTAATATTTTCCTCGTTCTATCTGAATACTTTATACTTAATTTTTCTTCCTTTCCAAACATTCTTCTTAGTGTTGCTAGCACCAACTAAACAAATACACTCTTCTCTAAGTGAAACTCCGTAAGTCTGACTTTTACCTGTATCTTTGTGTATGTATGTATTTATATATGTATTTTGCCTATAATATATTAATTGTAAATTTTCCTGAAATCTTATTACCAATGCTTCCCTTGTAACTATAAAATTTTATTGTGAGGGCCTTACTCTATTCCAGGGAGCATTGCTTCTCTTTCCATTTATTCTCTGAAATCATGGTAAGCATTGCCATCAATTTTAATTATACCAGTATTTCACCCAAAGTTTTATAGGTAGAGTTGGCAGCCGTAGTTATAGTTAAAGTTGCCTAACACTTTCAACTGTATAGTTTCTGTACTTAAAAAGAGGAATAAAAATTGTACATAAGGATACAATAAAACAAGTCAAGATTAGCAAAGTTAATTTTATCTGTGTTACTTGAAAAACCAGAAGGATTTATTAGAGACTCAAACTCTGTATTTTTAAATGCAACGTAACTGATCTAATTTTAAGTAATTATTGTTATGTACCTGAAAAGTACAATAAAGATGGCAAAGACATTACTTCACAGTATTACTAAAGAAACAATTACAGAATTACCAGTATTTTATATGTTTTCTGAAGATGTTGAAGAAGCATCATGTGCCTTCTTTCTGGTTTCTTTTCCCAGACCACTGTCTAAAGCTACTATTAGTAACACTTTGTAGTACTGCTGTGATTTATTGATGAAAGTTATCTTAAATTATAACATCTTTAATACTGCAGGAGATGGTGAAGTGTATATAATTATTTCTTTGAAAAATAAAGGAATTATAAATCTCTAAATTACTGTTTTCTGTAATGTATTCCATTATTTTAAGTAGTGTTTACTTCTTTTGCTCAGAATACATTTTATGATCCTTGATTGCACCTATTTTTATATTAGCAGGGGAAGGCATGATTATTTTCCAAAGATGTGTGTTTAGTTGTTTAGTAACTACAATTATTATAGGTTCTGATCTCAGCTAACAGCATGAGTATGTGGTAGACACATACTTTCAGTGTGAAAGGTTCTGCAGTCCTTTTGTGAAAAAGTTGAAAGTCCTAATACAAAGTTCATTGTGGTCATCAGAGCGCATTACCATTGATGTCTGCTTTTGGCTCTTCCAGAGTTGAAAAATAACTATGCTATTTGTGTAAATATTGTGGGCAATCTTGGTATATTGGCTAGCAAGGGCTTCTTTTGTAGCTACATCAAAAGGGACTGTTGGAGCCACTCACAAAGGCATAGTAACAGTGGCACTAATAAAAATCCCTGACGAAACTGTGGACAAAGCTGCTCTTGGGAAAATGGTTCCTACTTGGATCTTTCAGGCAAGATCTGTTTCCTGCATACACCCAGAAAGGTTTTCCAGTCCTTTACAGGACCCTCTCCTAGTAAAGGCCTTGGAGAAAGATGGTAGTTCGCAATATCTGAATTGCATGTGTCCAGGGAGAGCGAAAAGTCAAGACTTGCAGACTGGCTAATGTTCACAAAGTTTAGGGAGTCTCCACGTGGCATTCACACCATTTATGGATCTTGTGTTCCTGCAGCTTTGGTATAGCCACTCTGTATCTAGTCTGTAATGGAGTGGTTTAGCTGAAGCAGCCCAGAGCACAGCCAGGATAACCTGTATGGTACTGGTTCTGGTTCTTGAGCTCACTCTTTTATATGGTACAGCAGATAATACCTTTACAGTATTAGTAAAATCTACTGCAAATTGACAATGGCTTGAATTTCCAAGGAAAGAGCACTGGTGATGCTAACTATATGTAACAGGTTTGTGTGGAATGGCAAGGACATACAAGACACAGCTAACATTTATCCAACTAAAAATCAATGCCTACATGAAGTCAGTGGCTGCAACTGAATTAACTGCCTTATATTCTCATTATAGTAATGGGGGAAAAGTGTGCACCTCTACATCACAATTTGTCTCATCCTAAGATACATGTTTAATTTGGCTCAGATTAGTCTCAACTGAAGAAATAACCAATTTTTGTTCAGCTGTAAATACCTATATCTATACTGTAAGCAAGCTGCAATTATTTCCTGCTTATGGTTGCTGCAGAGATTCTTGAGAAGGAATTCTTGCAGATATGAATATCAGAGCTGCTGGGCATATATGCTGTCAGAACTGGCAACAAAAGAGACAGTCAAACACAGTTTGATTGTGGGGTGCTGCCCTATTGGGAGGTGGAAGCACAGATGTATTCAAGGTGCGGCTGAGAGAAGAATATCTTAACTGCTGTTGCACGGGAGTTTTGATACCCTCCCTACCCAAGTACTAACTTGTTACTAGGCTTATGGACATCTGTATATGGGAACCTACATCTCTTTTGTGTCTTGACCTGTGTGTCCTGTGTCAGTTTAGATACTGCTCCTACTGTCTGCTGTGGTGAGAGCTCAGAGCAAACTCACCAAAGGAGATGGTCCAGTGTTCCAGAAGCTACCTGCCTGCCTACCTGCCTGTGGTAGTTGAAGGCGCTTAGGAGTACTTAGGCTTACCATCCTATGTTGCCCTTAAGCTTAGCTGGCTGGGGCATTATGAATAGGGAGAGGGTTACTGATGAAAGCAGACTGTTTGTTGATCTCCACAGAGAGAGACTGTCATTTTGACTCAGAGGACCTGAGGTTATTCTAGAGCTTCCCACTCCATGAGCCCTGAGAAGTTCCACGAAGGTGTGGCAGCAGTGGAGGACTGAGGACCAGCAGAGCCTCATGGTGGAAAACAAACCATCCAGGGTGTGGTCTTACCTTAGATCTTCCCACGACAGCCGTCTGTTACAACTGACAACATCCTGGCACCCAAAAGAGCCCATTACTTGTACCAGACCTGGATAGAAAGCATAGGAGGCAAGTTTGAGGAATAAGTATTGCATTATTATATTGAATAAATAGTAGGTTAGCAGTTGTTACAGATTAAGTAGGATCTAAATGACCTGGCATCCATACAATTTCTGTTTTCTGTCTGTGTCTGTTTTCTTTTTAGTTTGCTCTGCCCCTTAATCTATTTTTATATGTCTATTTTGTACTAGAAACTCAACTACCAGTGGTAGCTGGGGAGGAGTCAGAGACCCTGTAGAGAAAGGAGCAGGGTCTTACATTGCTCTGAAGTGTTAGGGCATACCTTGTAAAGAACTAGGTACTTCAGCATCTGTGGAGGGTCTGTACAGGTTGATTGCCTTCTTTTGATAGCACAAAGTGCAGCAGGTTGAAATTACATGTCTAAAATCTTAAAACAGGGCAGTCACACAGCTGGAAATAATCCCTGAAGGCAGAAGCTATTTGTAATGTAGTTTCTGTAAGTTTGGATGGTTTCCAGTTGACTATTGTACATTTTAAAAATATTTAGATTTCTGCTTTACTGAACTTTTAGAATCTTCATTTGATTTTAAATGCGAGGATGTCTGTGTCTGTCTTACACTACTACTCACTCATCCACTATCTTATGTCCATCTCATGTAATTGTAAATTTTTGCTAGCTATAAGTCCAGTGATTCTAAGTTGTTGTAACTTACATTCTGAAGAGACAGGACACACTAGTGGTCCAATAAATCATAGAATCGTTAGGGATCAGAAGAGACCTCAAAAGATCATCTAGTCCAATCCCCCTGCCACGGCAGGATCACTTAGACCAAGTTGCACAGGAACATATCCAGGTGGGTCTTGAACATCTCTTGAGAAGGAGACTCCACAACCCCCCTGGGCAGCCTGTTCCAATGCTCCATTACCCTCACTGTGAAGAAGCTCCTTCTGATATGAGAATGAAGCTTGCACTCATTGCCCCTTGTCCTATCACCAGATGACATTGAGAAGAGCCTGGCAATTAAAAAGATGTAACAAAGTAATGGCTAAAGCGTTGTGGGAACCTCTACCATTAGCTTTATGCCTTATTTAGTGTCCCTTATTCTAGTTCCTTTCTATCTAAATAACAGAGGTTGAAAGTCCCTTGTATTCCCTAACACTCTGAGACAATCTCTAAAATTTTAATCTCCTTGAAGTCACAGGCAATGTAATTCTGGGCTTCAATCCCAAACTTATCTTTTGTACTTCTGGGTACAGAAATAGCTTAGCCACAACAAATGGTGAATGTTCTGCAGAAATGATTTTTATTCCATAAAGTTGTTCTCTCCTTTTTGAAAAAACTGTCCCGTTCCCAGTCATGATCTTAGTTATGTTTTGACCGAAACTAGCTAAACCCCAGTTCATTATGTAATATCATTAAATAAAAAATCGCCAGTTTGCTATTGCCTCTTCAGGATTATATTCAACATTTGAATAGCATTCCCTTTGATAACTTAGTGTTTTCAAAGCTGTAAACTTGTCTGTTAGCCAGCATGCCACATATCTGGCTAATTTGAATAACCACATATAATAAATATTAGGGATATCATGCAGACAAGACAAAGTTTCTGACACTTTTCAAATGTTGTGGATGATAGAAAAAATTCTGGATGATGGAGACTAGCCCTTAGTTTAATTTCTTGTATTAAAACTTGAAGTATAAAGATTTTCATCTTAGTAATTTTTTTGGTTGCTAGATGCAGGTTTGGTTTTTTTATCTCAAGCTTTCTATCTAAATGGCATAAATAAAAAGCTGTCCATAATCAGAAGTGATGCAGCTTTGCTCAGGTGATTGAGTTCTGGGCCAAAGGAGAAGAATGTCATTATTTGTACTTTGTACTTCCAGTGGTTTCTCCAAGTCCTTTAATGTGTCCTTAAAGTCATCTGCTCTGCCTTCTATGAATCCTGGAGTTATAATACTGGTACTGTACACTGCACAACTCTATGGTCAGATAAGTAACTCTGAAATGTTTACTCACAAAAAGTATGGTTTCTCCATACTTGATATTTTCTTGGCAGTTATGAAAGTAGAAATTACTGCTGCTGTTTTACACAAAACCAGAGATTCAGCCAGAGAAAATTTAATGTAATTTGGAACACTTTATCGTCTTCAGAATCAGTCACATTTTCTCTGCCACTCAAATTATTCTAAATTGTAAGTAATTTTGCAAAGATGTTAGCTTTATGTTCTCAGCTCACCCAAATTTCTTTTTCACAAAGTATTATCTATGATGAATCACAACATCTTTTATTAATACAGTTATAAAAGCATTAAAGCTGTCAGGAATAATTTGCAGCTTTTTCTCTTTTAGATTCAGCACAGTTTCTGAGAAGAAGCTAATTTAATAACTAGGGAATCTAAGTTACAATCAAATTTATTATATTTACCAGACTTGAATTTCAAATGAGATACTATTAAAATATAGAGGGAAAATCAGAATTGCCAGTGGGCATTGAATTAACAGCCTTAAATATATCTAATAATACTTTGATCAAGGGTGTTATGATGATGAGAGAAGAAAGAAGAATAATTCTGTTTGTCTTTCTCTGTATCTTTTACGTGTTGTGCAAACTGAAATGAAGACTAGAACCTCAGCTCAAAGCTTCAGTTGAGATGAGCAGGTTTCCTTTGAGATTTTTCTGTGACGTAGAGTATGCCCTTATAACATAACACTGCAATTCCGCCTACAAATCACTAACAAAGAATTAGGTGCTGCTGTTTATGCACACCAGATGTAATACTATGAGTTCTGCAACCACAGAATTTCAGCTGAAATCTGGGTGAGGTTTGTGCTTGGAAGGCTTCTGGGTCGATGTTTTCACTTTTCAATGAAAGTCCTGTTCAAAACCAAACAAATAACAAAACCCAGTGTTTTCCTGTTGCTGACATTAGCCTCCTCTGATCTTAGTTTCTTAATCCTCCTAACCAAGTCTATGAGCCAGATCACATTTTATTCATATACGTAGTTTAAGATGGCCTGTTATTTTGTGATCACAATAGTTGCATTTGTGCTGTGGCAATTTTTAATTCCCAAAGGTGCTGGCAGCTTTTGTGTGTGCAGTTTAAGAACAGTTTCCAGAGAAACAGGATATTATAAAATTATCCCTTTCCTGAAGGTATGTTGCTGCCTGGCAAATGCTAAGAGCAATGGTTGCACAAATGTAAAAAACACAACATTTCAAAAAGCCTGTGAAATTTTGCTTGATTTTGAAAAGCTTGTACTGACGAATGAGCTTGAGGTTTCAGGGTTCCTACTGAGCACTTTGTGCAAAGGGGATTGTCTCTGTAAGGATGTGGTACATCATCAGCAGGACAGAGTAAGTCACCTGACTCTGCTGTAACTGTTATCCTCCACACCTGAAAATGGTCACATCAAGCAGAGGAGGAGGATATGTTGACTCCTTCAGAAGATGTGTATGCTACAGTGCAGAGCCTTTGGTGCTGAAAGTTGCCTAGACAAAGGTCATGGCAGCAGGGCCATAGGTGGTATAAACATACAAGGTTGATCATGACACTCTTATAGTCTGTTTTACGCACAGTTTTCTTAAAATAATCTTGAAGTATGATAAATTCAATAACAAAAATGGAAGACGACAGGTTTTTACGCAAGAAGAACAAAATTGTATTTTAGTAGTAGGGAAAGAATATGATGAAAGGTAATACTCAGTGTCCTTTCACTGGGTATTGCTAAGGGCAATATACTAGAATTTCTGATGTAAATGCTCACTGATTAAGAGCTGGAGAACTTTTTGTGTGAATAAATGTTTGTTGCTCCACTCATCAAACAGCCACATCAAAACCTGACTGAGGTAAAGCTGCAGTAGAATGTGGAATTGATGAAATAGCTCCATAGTGAGAGCAGAACTGGAGAAGAAATGGAAGATGACTGGACTGAGTTGAATACACCTTCCTGAAAAGGTAAAGACAGAGAAAAGTATGAAACTTTAAATAACAATAAAAAATCAGAAAGAAAAAACAACTCCCCCACCCAAAAAAAGAAACCCAACCCTGTAAAACCAGCTCACATGACATTGCAATCTCATAGCTTATGCTGTCAGCAAAAAGAGATTGGATGAATTTCTGCAGACTCAACATAATAGCCATGCCGCAGCATGCTGGAAATGATGGGAACAGACTAGGCTGTAGTGACTGGGAACAGATGTCCTCAGAGGAGCATGAAACAGCATTCTGCAATACGAGAGAACTCCTTCCATGTCAAACCCTTGCAAAACTGATGGGTTATTCTGTGGACTGGGCATGTATCTCTCATGAGACAGGAAAGTTTTTTTTCCTGAACACGCAATGGCTGTGAGCTTTATGCCCATGCTGCCCACCTAAAGTGTGTGGGGAGGAAGCAGACTACTCTGTATTTAACAGGAAACAGAGTAAAGACTGTCATCACCACTTCTAAATGTTGTTCAAAAGATGCAAAAAAAAAAAAGAAATCACTTTACAACTTTCTATTCAGAAGTAGTTGATCTAAGGAATTGTTTATCTTGAAAGGAATTGCTAGTAAGGTTAGGCTGGAAGGCCAGTTACAGGCAGAATTTAATACTAAACCAGTGTTCTTTGTTTCATGGTGTGCATTACATAGAGGCTTCCTGCTGCCTTTTTGTCAGCTTTTCCTCTAAGTTTACTTAAGAAGAATCATGAGAATAAAAAGATACTATAAATAAAAATGTACCACATTTATTAGCCTTCTTGGCAACTCATGTCTGTTCTCCATAACCTTGTGGGACTACCCTAGAGACTACTCAAATACTCTAAAGCAAAGATCATATCTGTATATCCTATGAAATAGAAAACCTTTAGTGATTTACACTCGATTGACAAAATTGTCAGAAGGCCTAAGGAGATATGAAGCGATGTAAAGCAAGTATTTTAATTTTCACATGTGAAAAAAGTGCCACAGGTTAATGAATATGTAATCTCACTATGGAAAGATGAGGTCAGGGATTTAAAATCAGACTCTGAGATCCTTATGCTTATTTGGGACATAAAAATGTAAATAGTTATGGGTGCTGAATAGTCCCAACAACCTAATGTAATGCTACAGGCTTGGGGAAGATTGGCTGGAAAGCTGCCTGATGCAAAAAAAGACATAGGGATACTGCTTAACACCTGGCTGATACTGCTTAACACCTGGCTGAATATGAGCCAGCAGTGTGCCAAGGTAGCCAAGAAAGCAAATGGCATCCTGGCTTGTATCAGCAACAGTGTGGCCAGTAGTAGGGAAGTGATCATCCTCTCTGTACTTGACTCTGGTGATGCTGCTCCTTGAATATTTTGTTCAGTTCTGTCTCCTCACTACAAGAAGGAGATCTTGTTGCTAGAGCATGCCCAGAGAAAGAAACAAAGCTAGCGGAGAATCTAAAACACGAGACCCATGAGAAGCAGTTGAAGGAATGTGGATTACTCAATCTGGTCAAAAGGGGCTAAGGGAGACCTTATTAGTCCCTACATCTACTGAAAAGAGATTGTAGGCAAAGTGGATGTTGATTTCTTCTCCCAAGTAACAAGCAATACGACAAGAGGAATCAGCTTGAGGTTGTGCCAGGGAGGTTTGAGTTAGATCTTAGGAAAAAATTCTTCACCAGAAAGGGTTGTTAAACATTGGAACAGGTTGCCTAGGTAAGTGGTGTAGTCACCATCCCTGGAGGTATTTAATAGACATGTAGATGCTTAAGGACATGGTTCAGTAGTGGACATGGCAGTGCTGGGTTAATGGTTGGATTTGTCTTGAAAGCCTTTTCCAAACTAAATGATTCTATGAAGAGATCTTAATGGACCTAATTTTTTATATGTACTTTATGAAGTTCACTCACTAATCACTTATAAGACATCTTCAGAGTTTTTCAATGCTATTGCCCAAAGAAGAGACACTAAGAGCAGTTCTGAGAATCTTAACCTTGCAGATCTAATTTAGGCTCTGTTCTTTGAACATTTGTCCTTGACCTTATAAAATGCATAATTTCAAATCATTTCAGTAATGGAAGTTATTTGATTCTCTGTTCTTGAAGAGAGATTCCACTTGCAAAACATCCTTATAAATGACTGACTTTTCAAGCACATTGCCAGTATGCTGTTATTTTTCAAGTATGGTATTTGTGCGTCTAACATCTATTTTTACCTTTCAGAAATGCTAAGAACTAAGCTTCCTTCTCACTGTTAACAGACAACTCCAAAGCCTCAATTTCCTAGAACCAGCAATAAATGGGATGGATGTTATATAGAGTTTGCTTATACCCAAGGGAAATTGCAAATATTATAATAATGACAATATTTGCTTTCATTGCCTGAATACTGTGTGGAGATGTTCAAAATGACTAGACAAAAAATTATGAAAGCAGCATATGACTCAAATTATAAATAAACTATGGGGACTACTGGACCAAAATCTGCATGCGGGAAAAAGTTAGTGACAGTTGAATCTACAAAGAGAATTGTTCAGGAACATTTATTGAGGACTCAGTACTTGCACTTTTACAGTTGAGAGTCAAGTATTTTGAGCACCTGAACTGCAAATAGTCTTTCCAGAAATTCACTGAATGACTCTGTAAGTTTGAGTAGTTCTTAGATCTTTTAGTCATTTCCCTGTGCTCAATGTACCTGGGCTTTACTTTCATCTATCCTTCTATGATGGCTTCCACGGTTTTCCATAATTGTAGAAGTTACGTCCAAGAATGGCCCACAAATTCCAAGGGTTTGCAATGAAGAACTGTAACAGGTTTTTTTTTAAACGAAGGAATGAAAGTCCCAAATACGCTTATCTTCTGTTCATAGCAGTCATCAGAGCTCCAGCAGTGAGCTGGTGCTGTTACAGTTTACCTAAGCTGAGAATCTGTTCCAGCCTTTTTGGGAAGAGGGTTTGCAGCATCATCACCATTACTCCCTGGAAGACACAATCAGAAAGTACATGCCCTAATGAAGGAGGAAAGCTTACAAGCCCTGTGTATGGGAGGTCTCCTTAGCAGCACTTAGGAAGGAGGCAGAACCCGGTTCCCAGATACAGAGCTGGAACAATCAGATGATTACAAGAGTCCAAGGCATGAATTCCAGCAAGTTCAAGCAAATTCTTTCTGCTTGTTCATCTCAAGATTTATACAAATAGCATAACACAAGGCTTGGCAAAATAATTTCCCTTTGGTTTAGCCATGTGTTTCTTCACAAGCCTGTCTTCCATTAAAAAAACCAGGATACCTAATACTAGAGGTCTGCCTGATGTCTCAACTTTTGCACGCATAGTTCTGTTGGCTGCAGTGCTACTGCAGTAAGGACATGATAGTCAGAGCCAATTTGTCCGTATCTGCAGAAGTGAGTTTTCAGTGCTTGGTTGTACTTGAAAGCCAGTTCCTGAGAATTCCTAATGGTAACTGCAAATCTCCTCCTCAAAACTAGAGCAATATTTAAATCAGAGGAAACACAGGAACCTCCTGAACAGTCTCTTCCCCCGTTGCCTGTCAGTGATTTTACTGCAATGCCTAGAAAAAGCAAAGCAGTTCAGACAGCATCTATTTCTGGTGTGTAATCCTAGTTGTGGATTCCCAGTGCCGATGCATTTTTCCGATCCTCTGGTGAGTTTCTAAGTTGTCTTGGAATAACAGCTGCTGGGAGGGAACTGGAGTCCCCAGGGTAGATTTCAGGTTCACAGACTTTGATGAAATCTCTAAACAACGGTGGGAAAGCTATTTTATATCAAGAGAAGCTATGAAGACAGAGAAGCAAACCCTTTTGCCTGTAAAGAGCTTTTTACCACCTTGTGCCAAGTCTCTGAGAAATGAAGGCTAGGATGCGGCAACCCAGCATGCATTTTAAGGGGTGGAGGTGGAGGAGCACAGACCCTTTTCTGTTCAGTTTCTCTGTAGGGAGGCATCCCAGGAAGGGATAGATACATCCTGATACTCTGAAGTGTGTTGGTGACTTTCACAAAAACAGTGCCTTAAGAGCCAGAGGAAGGGGAGTGAGAGCCACATCAAGGGCTGTGTAGTAGCTTAGAGCCACTGTTGTTTTCTGTTTCTTTTTCCTGAGAGCCTATTTTTCACATATTTATACCTATAAGAGACTACTGTAACTGTTGGTTAACATTCTGTGTAACATCAAACAGAGGCTGCAGTTGTGCAAGGCAAAGATCTGGAGCAAACCTTAGTTTGAAACACCTTAATAGTTGCTAGGTCATAGGCATTTCTAATTTTTCACCAATCCATGGGGTAACATATCAAATACTTTTGGTAGCTCACAGCTGCATGTGAAAAGATTATACTGATGGCAATTTAGGCGGTACAGTCTCTACTCTGCCCCATTGTGTTGTCTTTGTAGAAAGTTCACCAGCAGTAGGCTATCTTAAGACTATACTCTGGCCTCTAATGGAAGAGCACTGAATGGTTGAAGATAGTGAACATCATGAAATACTATCATTTAATATAGTAATACTATTAATTAATACTGTATCAATACCAAATCTATAGAATAACACATTAATACTAATAATTAATACTATATTAATAAAATACTATAATTTAATGGCGTGTGATGTTCCTGTTGTCTGAGGGTCAGCACTCCCCCATGTTGACTACTGTTGAATTTTCTACTAGGGTCAAACTTAAATATTTTTAGTTGCACACAGACAGATATTTTTAGTTGCAATCAAGACTTGAGATAAGCTTGTGATTGTTAAAACTGTATTCAACAGAGCTCTATAATGGGCAACACCAGGAGAACCAACCTGACAGTGAGCAAATAAAAGCATGTCCCCAGGATTCTGCTGGCTGAAATGATTTTGATAACCTGCCTCATGTGAGTTGTACATAACATAACATAAGCCAGCTCACAGAGTGCATTTTCTACCATCCTTTAGTTAAGGTTGGTATTGACCAAGTTTCCATAATGTTTATGATGTTTATTGTACCTGCAAGAGAAAACAAGACCCTTACACCTCCTGGGTGCCTGATGAGAGGCTACACAGAGGAGGACCCTTTGGTTTGGTGAGGTTTACAAAATCATGAAGGGAATGTAAGAGGTGAACGTGTTGCTATTATTCACCTGTTATACAATGGTTATAGAACAAGGACAAGGAAGTATTCAATGAAACTAACAGAGATTGGTTTGAAACTGATAGAAGAAAGTTCTGTTTTTAAGCTGACAGTAATGAACTTCCAGAATTTATTGTTGTAGGAGACTATATGCAGGATCAAAGCAGGATTAGGCAAATTCAGGGATGACAGGTCTATAAGCAGATATAAGGCAGTATGTAGGGTACTACCTTCTATCATACCTAATCCAGTGATTGTGGGGGTTATAGCAGAGAACAATAGGAGTCCCTCAGCAACCCCAACTACTGATTTGGCTGGAGCAGCCCTTTCAACCCCTTAGAAGAAGAAAGGGTCTCTGGTCTTGCAGTAAGAGCAGGAAGTTCAGGAGAAACAAGTAAAGATTCTACTCAGAGATGCTTCTGTCTTGGCCAGTCAAAAGGAAAACATTAGTACATATCCAGGGTAACTGAAGAAAATGGTTATATTTTTTCTGTCCCTTCACATCACTGAGTCAGAGTGCAGTTACACACTGTTGAGTTATTGGTGAAATTACAACACAATGATTAAGAAAATCAACAGGAAAAACATGCAAAATATGTAAGTTCTCAACAAAGCAATTGGATAGTGTTTAAGCAAATGAAACGAACACAGGCATGCAAAATATTATGAAAGATTTGAATAACTGTAGCACAGAGTGGAGGTTTCCAAGTGACTACATTCCAAGTGACCTGTCTATGTTCACCACTAGCAGACAGGACTTTGTCATCACTACCCTACTTAAAGGGATGGTCACCCCAGGGGTATCGAGGTTTCCCAAAGGTTAGGGAACTAATAAATGAGAGTGAGGGGAGGAAAGCTTTAGAGAGGAAGAAAACAGATTCAGATTCTGAACTCTGTTAGGCAGCTAACAAGCTGAATTTTATAAAAAGGATAACTTTTAAGCCTGTTGTGGTTTGGTGGTTACAACAGCAGTCACAGCAAAAATGCAATATTTAATGCTGAAAATAATTTTTTCAACGAGGAGGGAGCCAGACCATAATATCTATCTACGAAATAGGGGAAAGTGATAGAAGTTAAGATGAAAACTACAGGATGAAAGTAAATAACAGATAAATATAAAAGACATTTACATTTTCTAAAATGTGTAAAGTATGTGTTCCTTGTGATCACATACGCTTCTTTGTTAGATGGAGACAGTAAATCTTAAAATAATGTAGGAAAGAACAAAGGTTTTAGCTATTTGGATCTGTGAAGAAAGAAGATGCTGGAGATAGCATTACTGAAATATTTTCTAATTCATTAGCAAAAAGGGAAAATTTTTAGTAAACATAGGCTAGACAACTTAATGACCAGGTCTTCTGGCTAGAACGTCCCACATCATCCTCATTCCCTAAGCACAACTTCCAGCTCCACTTGCACCCCAATTCAACTGCAGACCTGCCCCCAGGTGGCAGGACACCCTTGTCCTTTAGTGATTGTGTCTTTCCTCATCAGCCAAGGGCACCTGACCCAGCAGATGAAGGTGCTTAGCCCTGTGCTCCCCTTGGAACCTGTCCACTGCTTGGCCAAGTCCTCCTTGGTCTTAGGAATGAGAACGCGGTCATCCACCATGACCATGATGGGGGGCACAGCCATCAAAGACGAATAGTGCCTGCGACTGCCACTGATCAACTCATCAGCATCTTCTGCTTCTCGCTGGGGCTGTGGCGCCGTCTCCCCTTCCCTGCTGCTGACTGGGTGGTAGCATCAGGGACAGATGCTCTTAACGGAGTGCTCCTCTTGCTGTGACCTTCGAGCAGCCTGTCCTCCACTCGCAGACTATCAGCCGGGGGAACCAGCAAGAGAGACCCGGTGCTCCCGGGCGGGCTGCGGACTCTGGGCACGGCCGTCCCGAGGTGGCGGGGGTGGGGAGGGACGGGGGTTGTGTGCCGGAGGGGCGGCCCCGCTGGCTCTGCCCGCTAGAGGGCAAGAGAGCCCCGCGCAGCTGCCCCGCGCCGTGGCACCATCTCGCCCAGACCCACGCAGCCGCCCGCCGTAGGCCCGTCAGAGGTGCCCCGGGCCGGCTGCGGCAGTGTCCCCCGAGAGTCCCTTCGCCTGTGTGCAGGAGGAAATGACCGAGACGGTCACGATGCCGTAGTTGGAGAAATGAGCACTTCAGGCATCGGACACGAAGCCGTCAGGCACCTTCTTCTGCCGCCGGGGCGGTGACATCAAGCTGATTGCTGGTCTAGCACTGGTAAGTAGGTCCAGCTACTGGTCTGGGTATGTACCTTGATGAGTGTACAAATGTTACCTCTGCTTTCAGATGGTGAACTACCTGCAGAGGACGTCTACGAGACTGAAGAATATCCTCAGGGACAACCTGCAGCCTGCTGACAAGTCTTGCTGAGTGCACAGTCACCACTCAACAGCAGCACTGTGGAAGCAAGAAGGCAGAAACCTCTTGGAGTTTAGTCACCACGTGTGCTTGGGAAGGTGAAGGGCAGGCAGCAGCAGCAAAGTTCTCACAGCAAGCAGTTCTGAGAACTGTGACACGCAAATTGCTTTCCATACAGAGGCCTCTATGTCACTCACACACGTCAACTGATTTGTTGCCCTTTTCTCCTTCCAATCAACAACACTGGCTTTTGAGCTGGAGGGATTGTCCATGAGCAACATAATGGACAATCAATCCATTACTAAAAATAACAGGTACAAAGCCATGTACAAATACAACATGTGAGAGACTTCAAACATATTTGTATCTTACACAGTTACATCATCCTCTACCTTCAAGTATCACCAACAAGAACATGCATTCCAAAAGACTGTATCAACACCTGTGTCAATGCACTCGACTGTATCTGCCTGATAATGGCATTACTACTCCTGTACTTAAAATGTGTAACACGATAACTCCCTCCCTAAGATGGTCACAAAGATCATATTCTGCTAGTGGTTATTTAATGCGGGTTCACAAATTCCTGCATGCAGCAAAATGCCATAACACCGTAAAAATCCATGTTAGATATCCTGCTGTGGCTGTGTATCACACAGTAACACTGATACTCGTGTTTGCTTGCATTCACCGATTTCTCTCATCTGAAAGTTCGGTGATCTGGGAAACAAGCCCTTTCATGATGTTTTCTGAGATTCTGGGGTTGTAAATACCACTGATTTTTTTCTATAGTTTTTGAAGGAGAAAATAAATGTATTCCTTTAGCTCAAGTTCTCTAAACTGTTAGTCACTTCTTAATCCAGTTAAACTGAACCACATGGCTAACAAATATTTTACTTATTTCCAGGCAACTAAGATTTTTATAATAATGGCTTTCGGTAACTTTTTGTTGCTGAGATGGAGTTGAGTTTTCTTTGGAGGATTAATTTGTGCATCTATATTAATAGTCTAGTGCCCTCACCAGCCGTTCTGGGGAAATGCTGAATCACATGTATAGTGCAGCAGGTGCGATATATCCAGTCCTATCTAGACCTCTGTCATGTAGAAGTCTATATCTAATATAAGATCCCTTCATACATGGGGAAGAATTAAGCATCTTTAGAGCATGAGTCATGTCATCCTAAAGTAGACTCCTAGAATAGGTCAGATGATTTGTGCCCTAAAATTGCTCCTATTTCTTCTCATTAAAGAACAAGTAGTTTAGATCTTAATGTCTCCATTGTAGCAGCCTTAAGTAAGGTGAGATGAAATTAGCGTTTGTATTATATCCAGGTTTATGTCATGCTTTGAAGCACCCTAAAAATTCTTATTTGTAAAGAAAACAATACAGTGTTACTTTATATATTACTCTTGATGTATTAAAAAGCAGCTTTTAAAAGTTTGCTGACTCAACACATTTTCATAAAAAAATGGAAAATTATGTCTGTTTCATCGGAAATAATCTAGGTTTTCCAGTTCTCCATCTGCAAAGCTGGGCCATAACTCAGTTAGAGACATTGTAGGTCCAGAATAGGATCCTGTACTGTTGGCGGAATTACTCTATCTGGGAAAATAGAAAAAAGCCCTGATGTTTTCTTATGGCAGGCTGATATTTTTTTTAAAATGACACTTAAAAATTTATATGTGAAAAGGTCATGTAAACCCATAGGTGAAACAAGTTTGTTTGTTTGTTTTAAAACAAACATTTTGAAAGTCATAATGCCTAAAGCTTGCCAGAGGTATCAAGTTATTGTGATAGGTGTGAGGAGAATGTGTGCCAGGAACTCATCGAGAAATGCAGGATCCTTCTGACCAGCTCTGCTTGCAGGAGTTAAAATCCAGCATAAAGCTGATGAGTAAGCTCTTGATGACTCACTGTGACAGATGCAGTCTTTAATTCCAGGAGGGTATAGGGGAAGTGGGTGTGAATCCCTAGTAGAGGGGAGCTAGGGGTAGGGATGTTCTTGCCTCAGTGCCTTGGGGATAACAGTGTAGGTTTTTAATACAACCCCAGCTATCAGTAAGGCCAAACTTCTGTAAGGGGTAAGTTTGACATTACACATCACACATAGATTTTATGTGAGGCAGAGTTGGAACACCACCTACTCACAGATGGGTATAATTTTTGGGATGTCCTGCATAATTCATGTGTGGCTTTGATACTTATGAGTAATTCAGACATCAAAGCCTCAACTTAGATAATACTTTTTTATAACACTGAAGTTCCTATACCAAATAATCTGTGCGCTTTCATTTATGTTCTTTTTTTAAAAAAAACCCCACAACTGTACTGTTACTTTCTTCTTTGCCTTCAGATATTTTTTGTAAGGTGTGCTGGTGTGAAGTACATTAGAAAATACTGAAGCCTAGATTAGGGAAAACAAACCCTAATTCCTGGGACTAAAAGTATAAATTTTAAAACACTGGGCACTTATTTCCCACTTGTTTCTAGACTTGAGACCAAATGCCAGACCCTTAAGTTACTTTGCAACATTTCCTCTGCCTTGCCAGTGGTAAAAACCTTCAGTCCAATTTCCTAACAAGCAACTTTATGTTCTTTTCCAAGTTAGCCATTACGGATGGAAAAACCTTCCAGTTAATAACCATGAAGCTCCTTTATTGTTCTCCTTCAAATCTCCTTAAAACTTCCTTCTGACACCCAACACTTGTCATTGGCCAGGCCTGTTGCTTTTATTCTCAAGGCTGCTTTTCCCGTATCCTTTCCCCTTGGGTCTGTAGTATACACCTGTTGTCTTTCATCATGGGTTAAGATCATAAGCTCTTTGGGCATAGACCATCTCTCTTATTACATTTGTCTACAGTATCTGACACACTGGGACTGTGAGCCCTGAAAGGGGCCTCTGGGTACAGCCATGATCCAGTTGATAAAGAATAATGATTTTTGACATGGTGAGTTCTGCAGTTTTTCTCAAGTCATTCTGCAGTTGTTCACGCTGATACAACCAGTGTGCATGTGTGAGCAGTGTCTTTAAACCTGATATACAGGGTAAATGTAATAGAATAATATATTGGAAAGCACTGATTTTCTTGCTTTGGTGTTGGGGTGCTCAAATGCTCTTGCACATTAAAATGCCTGGACTGACACAAAGCAACTGTTCCTTTTTGTGGATTGGTACACAGAGTGGGATGGGATCCTCTGTCTTGAAGATTCTGCAACCTGTCCTTTAAAAGCAATAAAGACTGGTGGAGTAAAATGAAAGGGAAGCAGCTCATGTGCTGCTGGCATGGAGTGTGTCAGCTCCCTAGAGGTTTGTAGGGATTCAGGACACAGCCTTTCCTTGCTGCAGTTTCCTCATTAGATGTGGAAATTAGAAGTGTCTTTTCCTCCTCTCAAGTGTAAGGTCATAGTGGCAAAGTGAGGGGATGCAGTAAGGCTGCTCCAGGCAGAGCTGATCTGCTGGATTTTGTGGTGGAGAAGGCCATGAAGACCTCCACTGCATGATCACCAGGCAGGAGGGCATGCAGAGTCGATTATTTTTAATAAACCCCCTTCAAAGTTCTTGTCTGGAGTTCTTTCCACTGGTTACCTTCCTAGGCCTTGCCACCTCAGCAGTGCACATCAGCATTCACACTGTGCAATCTCTCTTCCCAGTCCCTGGGATATTGTGGTTTTTCTCCTTTTTTACCCCCATCACCCCCAAAAGAACCTGTCTTTATCTATCTTAACTCCGGGGCAGCCAAAGCTCTACTCTCCCTCATATGGTCTTGGCTGGATCCCCGAACACTGCCCGAGTGACCCTTCTGCAAAGACTCTTTGCTAATTAATGCAGCTATAGTGTAGGGCAGGAAACACCCTGTAACCCAAATACTTGGCATCATAAGAAGAAATAGAGATCCTCTGCCCCGTCACCGGGTCTCGCCGTTTTAAACAAGTTCTTTTTGGCCGGAGTGGGACAGGGGAGGAGAACACCTGACATCG
>VZRI01010062.1:28491-90616 GCA_013397515.1 Upupa epops
CTGGAGAGACATCAGATAAGAGTAATTCTTTTGTGATGCTATGCTGGATGTGTGCCTATTGCATACAATAAACCGAGCCATGTGTGTCTATACTCGCCCGGTTCTGGGAGCCCTGGCATTTCGCAATTCCTGCAGCAAGATGTCCATCTCTAAAAGGAAAGGTCCAACGGGAGAGCCCGGCTTGGTCCCCCCAGTAATGCGATCTCAGGTGATCAAAGCCTTATCTCTTCTGGGTCGCAACAGAAATTTTTTATGCAATCTCCTATAGTCTAGGGCATTTGCTAGACAGTGGAGTCATTGTAAATTCAGGAACTCTGTAACAGCGAAGAGGCGTGCCTCTGTGCGTCAGCAAAAGTACTGCATGCACAGCATTAAAAAAATAGGAGCATGCAGGAAAAGAAAAAAAGAAAAAAAGCTTGTCAGCAGGTGACCTCCGCTCCCCGGGACCTGCTGCTACAAGGAACCGCTGCGTTCATCATCTACGGGAGCCGCGCAGCCGCCTCTCCGCCTCTCCCTGCCTGCCCCGGCTCCTGGGCTGACGGGGAGGCTTCAGCGCGGGAGGCGGCTCTGAGCTCTGAGGGTCCTGCGCCCGCCCACTCCCACTTCTGCTACTGGACGCGGGCTCGGGTCTGCCCGCTCCCTCCCTTCCTACTGTCTGCGGGGAGAGCCAGCAGACTGAGGCGGGGTCCAGGGGGAAAGGTGATGCATGCAGAAGCCCTTGCCCCCTGGGAGTGTAAATTGGGGGGCAGCTTTTAGAGGGAGGAAAAAGCCCCAAGCAGTACTCGCAGCCTCCCCCGCTACCGAGAGTTGCAGAGGGGAGGGTGTGCGGAGCCTGAAACCGAAGCCGAGCCCTGCTGCCTCCTTGGGGGACTGTGGCTGTCTGCGCTTCAGCCTCTTAATTGGCATCATGTGGGGGAGCGGGCGGAGCGGTGACAGCTGCGACAGGCGGGACACGTCCCGGCGGAGCGCTCAGCTCAGCAGCCCCGACCGGCGGAGGGCGGGAAGCTCCGGGGGACGCCTCTGTTTTCGGACCATCAACGGGCTGACCTCGCGGCAGCTTCGCGTACACCGAGGTCTGCTCTCTGCGCACCTCTGTTATGCCCTGGGTGAATGGTTGCTCGCTAAATACACCTCAGAGACCTGCGCAACGCCCGTGGATCCTCCGCCACTTCCCTCCCTCGGCTTCCCAGGGCAGAGATGCTAGTTTGCCCTAATCGTTGTAGCTGGTGTGTCAGGGTGCTAAGTGAAAGCTAAGCTGCTTCAAACCACCAACGTGAAGAGTCTATGTATAGTCAGAGATAAAAATGTGCGGAGGGCGGAACAGCAATAACAAAAGATGCCTAATTACAGACATGTTTATTGTTTAAAGCCAAGGCAGATACTTCTGTAGGTCTCTGTTCCTCAGCACAGCTAAGCTAGATCAAAAACACGTTGTGTGAAGGACCATTCTCTCTCCTGTGGCAGGAGAGCTGGGCTGGACTTCACTGTCAGGTTGGTGTCCTGCTGCCATTTAGCATGCTTAGAGTTGGGTCATGTGCATGAAGGGTTAATGCGATACGTGTAGGGAATAACTTTTCCCAAAGCTTTCTTCCAGACTTCTTTGTGGAGGAATGGGTCTTTGCCTTGAGGTCGTTTCATTAAAGAAAGTTTTCAGTGTCTTATAAGAAGAGACTTAGTATCTCATGTACTGAGACACTTATTTCCATTCTCCTTTTCTTTTTCTCATTTTAATTATAAATAGGGTCATAGCTTTTAAAGTTTGGAGTTGTTCTGATTTTAATTTGGTCCAGACTCATTATGAAGAGAAACATGTATTTTAATATGTGGTTCAGCTCTTAAGGACTACCTCTATATTACAGAAGCTAGATAGTTAAATACATTCACACAACTCTTGGGCTAAATCATGCAATCCTTAAATTGCAAAGACTTGTGTAAGACTGCATGCTTGGCCCCAGATAATCTCTTGAAGGACTTAACATCATAGCACATGGAAGTTGCTGTGAAAAGGCCTTGGAATACTTGAAATGAAGAAATCTCTATTCTGATCTCAAATATGTGGATACTCTTTGCCAAGCACCTTAAATTAATCTTCTGCTCTTACAGTAGGCTGCAGCAGTGCTTTTTTTGTTCTTTGGGACAAAAGCATACACCCAGATATTTTGAATGAGACAGCAATTAAAGTCTGCATTTCTACCAATGTGAAACATGCCAGACTTACCTGTAGTATAGTATAATACACACAATGTGAGATATAACCTCAGTTAAAATTGCTTGGCAATGTGTGCAGGTAATATGATCATTTGGTAAAAGCTTTGCAGAAAAAGCCTTAGTAAGAAATCTGGAAGCATTGCATGTTCAGATATAATGGGAATATTTAAACAGTTTCAATGGATCAATTATATCTGTGATACTACACATAGAAGGTAAACAGCAGGCTACCATTTCTTAATACTTGAACATTTTTTCCATAATCACTAAATATTTTTTCTCCTTATTTTGTTGTCAGTGCATACGTAGAGAAAAATTTAAGATATCTGAGTCTTAAAATGGGATTATCAAAACAATAAGAGTATGGTGTTTGTAGTACTGAATAATATATAAGGTAGTGATCAATAGTCCCTTACAGGGAATACATTTCATCTTTACATGAGCTTGGCTATAAATTTTCCCTATTGGCTTCAACCTGTGCTGTGTTAGATTTATGTGATTCATTCCTGTTATTGATTAGTGCGTAAGTATTTTGTGGGAGATGCCAAATTAATTGTTAACAAAATCCACAAAGTGCTTTTTTATTAGCCATGTGAGGTTCAACACATAGTAGTATGCTGTTATTTTATTATTCCATGTAAATACACTTTTCAGTAAGCTTTAAAAATAGTTACATGGTATGCTTAAGACATGAAATTGCACAAAATATATTGCAAATGCTACTCTGTGCTTTAATTTTTGGGTCAGAAAGTAGCATAATGCAGCAGTGCACTTCTGAATGTTGCTAGATAACTCCTGTGAGATCATTACAGTCTTACATGAGTGCTCTCAAATAGGAAGCAATTTCCATTTTTTCCACAAGACTTTCTAGGTTTATGCAAGGTTTGGCTGGCAGCATCCTCATTGCAGAGGTAAGCAATTTGCAAGGAAGGCTGTCAAAAAAACCCCAAACCCTCAGAACCAGATGATCTGATATTGGATACAGGTACTTGCTATACTGTGCACATTGATGCTGAGCCTAGGAGCTTTGTGGAAGAGGTGCTTCTCTAAAAAATGTTCTAGTGCACAAATGTCTCTGTGAACTTGCATGAGCATGCATGGGAAGACAATCATTTATACGCTATTACTTAGGTTTAGTATATTTTACTACTTGGGTAAATAGAGAATTTGAGATGAGTAAAAAATAACACACTAGGGGGAATGATTGCTGTCTAGACAGAACTGTGTGAGATCCTGGACTGTACTAAAGATTCTCATTTCTCAAGCCTCTGGAAGATGATACTGTGAGTAAACTTCCCCCCATGTTGCTGATTCATTGATATCTGGAAGTAGATCTTCCAGTTCCATTGTTTTTTGTATTACAATTCTGGTTCAAATGCATTTTTTCATCATTTATTTTGCCAGATAAATTTCATAGGTACTTTAGCACTGCTAATTTTAGTAATCTAAGAATTTGTGGCTTTTTATTTGCATGTATTATTTGATATGCAAATCAGAAAATGACTGGGCTGCAGACCTATGTCTAGAAACGGTGAGAGTAGTGTTTTAATTTGTTACGTTAATTCTCTGCAGTGCATCATTTTAGCACAGACCCAATGTTCTTCACTGTTCAAGTACTGTGCTTCAAGATACGCTCATTTATTCCTCACCTCACTCCAAACAACTGTGAAAATGGGAAAACACCCTTGTAAATAACTACTTGTTGCTCAGGGATCAATCACATCTGAAAACAAAAAGCTTTCAATGGAAACAATATGTACAGTATTTTTCTTTTCCCCCTGCAATGTACAGGTATACTGGAATTTATCAGTATAGCAGTGGGCTTGGTCAGCATACGAGGAGTTGACAGTGGACTCTACCTTGGAATGAATGAGAAAGGGGAACTGTACGGCTCGGTAAGTTCACGTTAGTCATGATCCTTATATTCTGTGGAAAAAATACTTGCTAGTTTCTTCAAGCTCTTGTACTAGGTGTTGTATGAGCACCATTTCTGTTCTAAATATCTTAGTCTAATTGAAAACAAGACACTGTGGGTGATGTAACAATTATGGGAGAGGGAAAAGGAGACAATAATCATGTGAATGGCTAACAACTTAGGCACAAGCAGTGGAGACTGGTGGCCAACAGCTAGTCACTGAAAATTGAAGGATGTTCTGTAAGATTTGTAAAATAGTCCTTTCAGCAGAGACCTGAACTGAGACAAAGTTGCTGCCTTGTTCTGTGAGTAGGCAGAGAGCTTTCTAGGAACCGACAAAAGTAGAGGAGGTGGCAAATGTGGATGAGAAGAAAAATAAGAGTGGATTAAAGTTACAAAAAAGTGTAGGAATGAGGGAGAGGCTTTGTGGTCTTGTCCTGAAAGTTCTTCTGGTGCTCCCTGGGAGATGGCAGCAGGAGTGAGTAACAGTGTGAGGTTTGAGTAAAACTTAGTATTTCAGATGTGTCAGGCTGTCAAACCAACCTACCTGAAGCTGATGGGTGATTGTTCTCAGCAACATGGGCTGTCTTGCAGCAGAGGAGTGTGTGTGCACACAATGTGACCCTTACTTGGGAATACCACTGGGGTTCACACCAGGGTAGGTCATGGGCAGGGGGAATCTGAAATTGAGCCGGTAACCACAAATAGTGAAAGGCAACTTCTAGCAATAAAGTTGATGAAGACTAGAAAAGCAGTTGTATTTGAGAAAGAGGATGGTGGGTTGAAGAAGCAAATGTATAAATCAAAGGGAAATTCTATATTCACTGGAGTTCATTAAGAGCACAGAGTGTCAGTGTTTGACTGATGGTGTAAATGGTGCAAAGAGAGACACTCAAAAGAGTTAAAATGATAGACAGTGTCTTTGGGTGTAGCTGAAGATACTTGTGTCAGAGGGGAGGAATAGTAACTGGGAAAAAGGTGAGGAGGGAACTGCATGTGAAAGTGGTAAGAGTGAGAGGAAATGTGTGGAGACGGTGGTGAGAGGGCAGATGAAACCAGAAGGAGTAAGAGGCAAGTCCAGCTTCTATATATGTGATCCATGGAGGAGTGTGAGGAATTGAGACCAGAAAGGTCTATCAGAAGTCATTTTGTAGGGGTTTTATAGGTTCAGGGAATTTATTTCTAGTACATTTTGTGCAAAAGAGGGAAGGTAGAGAGAGGAAAGAGACTGTTTTCTAAGCAAAGAGCAGGCTGAGAGAGGAAGCCAGAAGATACAGATCATGACCACATGTGGGAGATCAAAAATTCAGGCTGGAAATGTAGGGACACAGGAGAAGGGAAAATGCATAGATGGTGAGAACCAGTGAGCAGGAAAGGCCAAAGAAAAGGTATTTAGCATAAATGGCAATGTGTAGGAGGAAAAGGTTGGAAGGATGGAGAGGAAGAGAGAAAGGGAGTGGATACAATGACAGATGTAAACAAGCTGCCTGTAAGGAGTGAGTAAGCTGTGGTAAGTCACAGTCCCTGTGCAGCTGGCATAAAGAGGTGGTGGAATCAGGAGTACTTTTATGGTTCAGTCAAGCAGCAAAAAGGGAGAACAACAACATAGTATGAATCAGTAACGCTGAGGATCATCAGTAAAAGTAATAATTTAAACAAATAAACATAGTGAATCAGTTACTCTGCAACTCAGATATTCAGTAGATGTGGTTACTGATAGAACTTAAACGCATAGACTTGGGAAAACAAACGCTACATCACATTTCTGTGCAATTTATATTTTGTGTTTACAGTATGTTTGACTCTTAGAGAGAACTACACAAAACATTCTTTGCTGAAGGAATATGCACAAGAGATTTTTTGCAATTTAAACCCACTGAATTAATAGAATGGATGTTTCATGAACAGCAGTTCTAAAGGAGCTTGCTTTCCCAGGGGTTTGTGTTCACAGTCCAAGATATGGGACTCCTGACCTTCTGCAGTAACACAAATTCCCCAGTCTTTTGTGTTTCTTGCATGGAGGGAGAGAGAATGATAGCTGTTTATGCTCGTTGGATTGTTGGTCTGCAGGGTTTACATAGCTCACCACTCCCAAGTGGGACGTGCAAATGATTCCTTGTCTTTACCCTGGCTCTGATTAGTCGCAAAACTGATAGGAACTGAAATTTCTTGGAGACCTTTGCCTCCTGATTGAAACTGGTTGAAAAGCTAAGGAAGGCCAAACAGGCAGGCAGGTAGATGTACAATATAACTGGATAACTTCTTTTCCCTAAGAAATGACACTGAAAATGTGGAGCCATTCATTTTGGAGAACTAGTAGTCTATAGGAATTGAATGTAAAGTTCAGGTTAAGATCTGATGGATGGCATGGCTTATTGTCAGCCTCCAGAGACGGGACATACTAAAGAGTGATGGTAATTGAATTACATTACTTCCAATGAAATATAACCTCTAATGGCTACTCAGTGTGATGATGCTTTAAAGCCTTGTCAACACTAGCAATCCTAGTGCCTATATTTCAGCAACTGTCAGCTTTCATAGAAACCACTGAGATAAGCAGGCCTCAGAGTAGATTTTGTGTAGAATAGTCTGAACATTTTTAAGTGACAGTGTTTTTGCTTTTGGTAAAAAAATCGCGTCTAATAGAAAATGAAGTTCTCTGATGGGAGCAAATGTTGCTGTTTGAATCAAAAGCAAGGCATAACCCAGCAAAGAATTACCTTCCTGGTGAGACCAAATATTTGTTTAACTGAAAATAATTTCAATACTGATAGGTGGTAGACTGAGGTTCAAGCTTTTACCTGTACTGAGCAAAGCAGTCACTTGAGTTGAACTGTTCTGTAGCACCAGAAAGTTGTCCTTGTGCTGCCTGTGCTGGAGGTGGGTCCCCCCCATCTCAATTTCTTTACAAGAGGCTGTGATAAAGCACCAGCTTTATCATACAGCATGTACACTGATGAAGCTGTGAATATGTTTTCTAAGGTGAGAAAGCTGTTTCCCATAAACAAATAAATAGCAATCTAAGAAATACCTGGTCCTGCTCTGCATCAACACTGTGAACCTAAACAGGTGTGTTTCTGCAGGTTCAGTACTGCAGCACCTGCCACTGCCAGAATAAATGCCTTCTGTCTGTGGCACTATCACATTTATACTCAAATTACTGCATGGAAAATATATTAGGTGTGAATCACATTGGTGACCTAAAAGAGGTCTATCCTTCTATATTTGTGTTTGAAACATTTGGCGTGGGAAAATTTTTCCCAACATATTTGTGGTGCCTCTGGAGATGGGACATATGGTGAAGCAGAGAAGCCAGGAGAGGTGATTTCTGCCAATTTTCATGAAAGGCAACAGTAAAGGTAGTTTCAGCACATCTTGATCAGTCACATTTGTCTTGGCCTTCTCAAAGTGCTACTTTGGGGTTAGCTGCCTAAAAAATTCTTCCCATTGGGCTACCATTACAGAGTACTGTACCTTCTGCATCTTCTGCTTGGAAACACACAGTGACTCTCGTAGTCTACTCTTAGTCTGCAATGTATAACATAGGGTGCTTGTTCTCAGGTTCTTCCTCATCCCACAGATTTAGCTGTGGAAAGCTGAAGATAAGCATGTGGTACACCAGAGTCATAGAATCATAGAACTATTCAGATTGGAAAAGACTTTTAAGGTCATAAAGTCCAACCATTAACCTAACTCTAACAAGCACAGCACTAAACCATGGCTCCAAGCTCTGTATGTACATGAGGCTATTTCCTCTTTTCCTATCACTTGTTACTTGAGAGAAGAGACCTATGTAGTAATGACTAAGAGGCTGGCTACTGACAGAGCTTTCCCTCCCAACTTGCTCTCTGTCTGCTCTCCCTTTACCTTGCCTTCCCCTTACAGCATGGAGCCATGACTCATGTTTCACAACAGCTACTGTGCTTGTCACTGGAGAAGGAAAAATCCAAACTACAGACAGGACCTGAAGGATGTTAAGATGAGACACGAAGACCTTTTTCCTTCCTGAGTGCCAACTGGTTCATGCCAACAATTCTGGCAAGAGTATTAGTAAATGTGCTTTAGCTATGCTCCTTGGTGCCATGACATGGACTGAGTGTCCACACCCTCCTGTTGCTCTGTACCATTGACACAGCCTACACCCTTATCTCAGTTCCCCTCGTCCTGGGCTATTTTGCAGTAGACAATTGTGCTACATCCCACTTGCTGGCACCCTCACCCCACGGATCTCCCATGAACATTGGCTTGCCCCACTCCTCTTTTCAGACTAGATATGAATAAGACATTTTTTGTGATGAGAGTGGTGAAACACTGGGTGAGGTTGTCCAGAGAGGTTTGCAGATGCTTTGACCCTAGAAATGTTCAGGATCAGGTTGAATGGAGCTTTAAGCAATCTGTTCAAATTGAAGATGTCCCAGCTCACTGCAGAAGAGTTGGACTAGATGGCCTCTACAGGTCTCTTCCAACTCACAAAACATTCTATGATTTTATGAAATGGCTGGTGTCTCCATTGCTGTCTGTGTGTTTGGCAGGTGGCAAAAGGCAGTTCAAGCTGCATGCTCAGGAAAAGATCTTGTAGCAGCAGCTACAGGAAGGTAGGAAGCAGGGAGGAGGAAGGTAGGAGGGGGAAATGGTGGAGTTATTGGGGAAGGAGAAGGGGGTGGGATTGCTTGAAAGAAAAAGGGAGAGTAGAGACAAAGAGGCTTCCTGTGCCCACAGAGAACCTGTGACTAAGCAGAAAAGCTCAGATGTCGGGCCAGCATTGGGAGGTCCTCACCACTGGATTTCAGACTTAGAGGGTATGTGCAGCAAAATAAGCTTACAGCAGAGTAATAAATGACTGTTCTTCAAAAAATCAGCTGCAAACTTGTCTGTCCCAGTGTTTTTGGACAACTGAACCTGCATCTCTGGAAAAAGAGTTGAGGAAGAGAGTGCTATCCTTCAAAGTGTATGTTATCTCAGTAAGTGTAAGGGAAGGTGATGATATTGTTCCAGCAGGGCAGCACCTGCAGTGTTTTTTGCTTTTGTCCAGGTCCTCACAGTCCTAGGAGGACTGTGCAGCTATAGAGATGGGTGAACAGAAATTTCTATGACAAAAGAGGAACAAATTTCCATAGTTTACTGAAAACTGTGTGGTGTAGGTAAGGTTTTTTGTTTTGCTGCATTCTACAAATACCTTTTATGTTCCCATGCAAATAAGGGAAGTGAATGGTTCAGTCCTTCACATGGTAGACTAAGGTGCATGGAAACACGAGGAAAAAGAGTGTTGGAGGTACATGTTGGGAGTAGCATTTGGACGAGTATATGGACACTACAGATATCTACCAATAGGATAGATAAAGCACCCTGCAGTGTCATTCACACTTTCCTGTTGGTGTTATGCATCTCTGATCTGAAGAAATTACAGTTGCTGATTTTACTTCAAGCAGCTGAATTGTGTGTACGTCAGTGTACACACAGATAGACACCTGTGAGTGAGGTGAGCCTGGAAACAGGACAGTTAGAATGTACAGGAATTTTTGGAGGGTGATTTCCTCCTATTTCTTTTCAAGGAAATGTAATTTCCTTGAGTGAAGCTGTTGATGTCTAGGCTAAGAGTGGTCAAATCCCAGGAGAGATAATAGCTATGACAGCAGATTTAATACCCTTCTGCCAGTGTGTCAAATATTAAAGTGGTGGAGAAGCAGAGAGCAGTTCCTGGGGAGGCTGGGTTGGTTGTGAGGAGTGGTCAGTCTTTCCACAGGAGCAGCTTTGCTCATGAAAAAGTTACAATCCCACGATGAAAATCCTGATGGTGTCTTTTATCAGTAACAGTGATCTGTGCCTTCCTGAGTAAATCTGCTTTAAGCAGAAGAGTTGCAAGAAGCAGGCCTGTCCCTAATTTGAAAGAGCAAACTTTGAGATCTGAAGATGCTTATGGATGTGAAAGTGAAGGTAAATTCAAACTCTGTCAGAGATGCAGAAATCCTATGGAGACAGTGACACAGCATAGTGGAAGTGCTTGGAAGGCTTTGGAGCCTAATAGGCTGTGGGTATTTGGCAGAGGATTGGTGTGGAATGGCAGAATGGCAGGCTGCAGAAAAGCATGTGTCTTAGAGGTGTAGAAGCACAGGAACAAACCTGAAGTTGCTGCAGTAAAGCTGATGAGGGCCCTGAAATACACATATACTAACACATAAGGCAAAACATTTTAAAGCCATATAAATTACAAGGGAACATAAGGCTTTACAAACAAGGTGTATTCAGGTGGCACTATTAATGTGATACAGTGTGAATATGGTTACTAACTGGGCTAGCCAGTATTTCTGATACGGGGTGGTAACATGGAACTGGGGGTTCCCTGTTGCATGATGAACAAAGGGAGTGGGGACAACTGGCACCACTGCTGAAGTGTCTAGTTTCCCTCCAACCATCTATCCCTTTTGTTGACACAAGTGTTTCTGTTGCTGCCCAGTGAATTGAAGTGGGCAACTGGAAAACACTCTATCCAAGTGAAGGGCTGTCTTCAGCCAAAGTGGTTCCTTCCCTGGTCATTGTGAATGTGGTGCAAACGCTGTATAAGTGTGGGAGCAAGCCCCGATTTGCTTCTTTCTGAGACAGTGCAGGTGTCTGCGAGCACTGAGTGTCTCTGGACCTCCATCTGTGTGGTTTGTGATTGGCTGGGACATGATGTGGAGGCTGCAGGTCTATCAGTCTGACTTGGGTTGTATAAAAAACAGAAGAACATGCTTGTAAATGAAAGAGTAGAGAAGGACCTGGAAGTACATGCAAAATGAATTTAGTGAAGTTGGATAAATACTTTCAGGCAAGACTAGTCTTTTACTGTTGGTAGGTAATCCTTTTTCTGTAAATGGGAAATACAGTGGTGCTAATATGCAGAGCTGTGTTATGTGTGACCGTTTGCTATGGTGGGTAAAATAGGTGTTAGTAGAAGCCTTATATGATGGTGAAAAAAAATGAAGACAGCATGGAGAACGTTGAAAGGTATTAGAAATGAAGTGAAGCTATTAGTGAAGTTTTTATGGATTGATTCTTGAGCTGTTTTTATTCCCCATTGTTGTTATGAACTTTAAACATCTTGTTGTAAAAAAATTGTACTGCGTTATTGAAAGCATTGCAAAGGTGGAAAGTACTTTCAGCACAGAAAGCAGTCTCACAGAAGGGACTTGTTAACTTCAAGTGCCCAAAATACTTTACTTACATGTGGGCCTTAGGGAGAGCACTGGTGGTGTCAGTACATACGGGCACTGATAGGGTCCAGTCTAAATGCAAAGTGCAGTTCGTCACTTGTATTAAGGACATGAATTGGAACTGGAACAGGTGCAGAAAAGGCTTATTGGAATGACCAGAGGAATGAAAAAACCTATCAAATGATGGAGTCTAAATTTGGCTTAATTGGCCAGCAGAATGAAAACTGTGAGTGTGTGCTCTTGGCCTCTCTAAATATGTTGAGATAAAAAAGAGATAAAAAAAGAGATAAAAAAAGTCTAGTGAAGAGAGGAGAATAACAAATTGGTTTGAATGGGTCACATAAAAGCTTAGGCTGGATAATGAGGAAGTTTCAGGTCATGAGGAAGTGAGATATTGAGCTGGCCTAAAGAAGTTTTGCAAGGAGGTAGGAGATGAAGCACAATTTTTTTCTCTTCACTGTATGGTAAGGAACAACTTTATAATTGTGCATGTTTTCTTTATGGAAGGTGTAGGTCTGAGGAAAACCCTGAAATTTCAGTTGCTTGGGAAGGCTTGTCTACAACTTTATCTACGGATCTTTGCACATTGCCTCTGAATTTGGATGGGTAGCCTTACTGAAAGCTGGGTACTGTTAGATATTGTTCCTCCCAGGTACCCACACTGGGAATGACAGCAGATCTGCAACCTATTTGTCAAGACGTGAAGTACTCCAGAAAAGAGGTATTTTCAGATGTTGGTACTGGTGTAGGAAGTATTGATAGATGAATTTGTATACTTAGCACAGGTAATATGGGAGAAAGCTCTGTGAGAAATTGTGGAGAAATACAATTGAGAAATTGTATCGTGTTTCTTTCTAAATTAAGACTTAAGACTGTTTATCAGATCAGAATTTCACAGATTATGGCACTTGTCACCAAAGAGGGACACCTGCTAATAGTGCTGTGTGGGATAGACACTACACTTTCCCTTAGTTCTTTGTTTTTTGTCAGAGGAATGTATTCTAGGTGCTTACTAGGTCTGAGGATAATTCTATATGAGAGGAAACCCTCAGTGATGTCATTACCTTGGTCTGCAATTTTGTAATGTACTTGGATTCTCACTACATGCTTGGGATAGGAAGGCATTAGAATATTTCCTACCTAAATTATGGATAGGTATATATACCTATATATAAAGCTCAAGGTTTGCTAATACGAAACTTTTGTTTAATGATTTACTTTCTTTTACCTAAAGATGTCTGGAATTTTGTATTGTTACTAAACCAGGAGATTAGAGGTGCTGCTTGAGGAGGCAGCTGAGGTGATCTAACACTTTGTAAGTAGTCCCTTCTAGAAATGGCAATCCTGATTCGCTGCTTCTGTTGAATGTTTCTGCTGCTTCCTTGCTTCTACACTAGCATTAATCTCAGGTGTCAGAAAGCTAATACAGGGCTCTGAGGCCACAGAAGAAAGCTTCCCCCTCTTTTTTAGTGCTTTTGGTTGTTTTCTTTTGTTTCTCTGCTGCTTTATCTTTCTGAACTAGCCCACTACATTTTTGTGCAAGTGCTAGTGCTCAGTTGGGGAATGAGCTGCAGTATAGGATGAGTACTGCACTGTTGACAGTGGGTATTTATTAAAGTGGTGTAACTGCATTTCAAACCAGAATCGTACCCAGCAAGCAAGCATGGGACATATTCAATCTCAATTGAATCACCATCCCTATTTAAAAGTTGTGTATATATGTAGCTTAAGGACATGGTTTAGTGGTGGGCTGGTAGAGTTAGGTTAATGGTTGGACTGGATGATGTTAAGGGTCTTTTCCCACTTAAATGGTTCTGTCATCCATTGAATGTCTTCAGATTCACTTCTTTGCAGTTGTGTAGCTTCCCAGTTGCTGCAACCCTGAACATTTCTGGAGCTAGCCATGTTAGCAATACAGAGGTGAAAAGCTTCAGTGTCTTCAGTTGATTTGAGAATACTGTGTTGAAGTGACATGCTAAAAGAGCATCATCAGGAGTGACATACTGTGATATGCTTGGGGATTATTTGCTCCATCAGATAAAGATCTGATGTGCTCTGTTTCTGACTCAGGAGCCAGTGGGATGTGAATGTGGCACTCTTTCCCACTTCAGCATTCATCATTTTCAAAGACAGAGTAGAAAAAGTCAGCCCTGCGGGGACTTCATTAGGGATTTTGCCTAGGTTGAGATTTGCTTTACAGTTTGAATGTACTCTGGCTGATTTGGTGATGTGCAGTAATGCATTCGTTTGTGTTACATTCAAAAAGCTTAAGAAAGCTTGTTACAGTGTAAATCCCACCCCCACCTCCTTTTATAAAGTTCTTTAGTTTCTTTTATATTCCTTTTATAAAGGCAGACTTCTGCCATTATTTTTGATTTTAAGTTCAGATTTTATATTTGTGTTCAATAACTGCTGCTGAAGAAACACCTGGCTTCTGGTGTGGATGCTGCATACTTTTGATGTCTGGTCCAGACTGTGCATCTTTCATCTGCTAAATGTTACTCCTCAAATTTAACACAGTTACAGAGGCAACTGTGACTCAAAAGAAACTTTTACTTGATTCTATTAGAGCTGAAAATCCATTGACTTCATTGGATTGGACTTGGTACTGTAGAATCACCAAGCAAATTTATGGTTGTGTCAGCAGACTGTGATCAAGATAAGAGCTTTACTGTATTCATCATTCTAAAAACCTAAATGTAGACAACATTGCTGCCTGTTGGAGTCTGCAATCTAGAGATGCTCTTTTAACGTGTATTTATTGTTTTTGCAAGTACTTTTTTTCTTGCTGATGCCTTTGTTAGGACAGCATCTAGTGTACAATCTGAACTCAGAATGGGAAACTCATTGGGGAAGATTTCAGGAAAATCCTTTGAGTAATTTTAGAACAGACAAATGTTGTAAAATTAAAAATCAGAATTCTTTGGAAAGAAGCACCTGGTAGACCAACTCCTTGGTCTTTGAACTCTTTAGTCACCAGATCTGTTTATGTTGTTATTATATATATTTTACTTTTACATACTTCTACATACTTTTTTCTTCAAAGCAGAAATTAATTGCATGACTAAAATTGACCCATTGAAAGACAGGTCCATTGATGTGCATGTGTGTGTGAGGAGTAAAGGGCTCATACTGCAGCAGTGTCTCCCAACTTTCTCTAGTGCTTCCCAAAGGCTGTGTCAGCTGTTTCACTGAGAATCTAAGTCAGCACATGGCAAACCTAAATATATGTGTTTTCTCTGCAAAATCCTAAGAAAAATATTTTTGTCCTACTCAGAATGTGAAATAGTAAAAATTGTTTACTTAGATTCATGACTTTATGATAGGATTGACTCTGGGAAAAGCAATGGGGAGTCATCTCTAGAGAGATTTCTTATGAGAAATATTTGCTAACAGAGGAGCAGTCTAGAACTGTTGTATAAAAGGGAAAATGTGACATCTTCTTCATCAGCAGCTCTTTGAAATGTTGGTCTTCCTTTGTGCCCAAGAAGGGTGGGAAGTTAAAAGGCCTCATTTTTATATAAACTGTACATGCACTTGAATCCTGCTGGGCAAAGATCTTGGAGTACCAATATTTTGCCACACTGCCCATAGCGGTTCCATAGATGTAAAAATCTCTGTGGAAAGTGTATTGGTTTCCAGGACTGCAATGAATGTTTGGGAATTCAGGGAGGAGGACTGCATCTTTCCAAAAGGCAATAGTCTGTGATGCTTCCTTTGTTTGATGATCCCCATCTAGGATGTCAGTGTGGTCAGTTATGCTCCTGTCCTTTAAACTGGCACCTAGCCTGCAGCTTTACATAAAATCAGTAACAAAGTATAGAGACAGACTTTTGTTCATCGTTCTTAGCCAAATAATCTTGCTGAAAGAATAACACATGCAGTACTTCTGTAGCATACATTTTTATCAGTACATATGTCTTAAAGGTCTTGTCCAACATATTCAATGATTCCAGGAATCTATAATTATTTGGCTCCTGTGGAAAAGTTTTTTATGAAGGGCTCTTGTAGCTGAGGGATAAGGTGCTTTTCTGAGGATGGATAAATCCAATTTGGGGGGTACTCACTGAGTGTAGAGACTCATGCAGAGTAAATACTTCTTATCATTCACTTTGCAGTGTCTTTCAGAAAGTGAATTTAGCCGCTTCTGCAAAAGGCAGCACTTTCTGCTGAAGAAGGGCTGTTTTCTTTAACCTGGCATTCTGTGTTTAGAGAATCACAAAACAACATAAAGAATTACTGACAGAACACTTTGATGCTATGATCTATCTTACTTGTAATTAAAGAAGGCAATGCTATATTTAAAAATCTCTATTGAGTTAAAAACTTAACTAGTATTTCAGGCTAAAGAGTGGGTGTGTAGCTGTAAGGTAACAGCCTTGGTTTGACATATGTGTTGCCTTTTGATAGAAGAGAATTTGTTGAGCGGGGAGCCAGGGTAGGTCAAGTTACAGCTCTTAGTAAATCTGAGCATGCCTGAAATGGTTCTTTTAATGTCTTAAAATATGTGTTGCCTTTTTATCATTGCAAGCCTGATCCAAATTCCATTTAAGCTGATGGGAACTTTTCACCTGTCTTCTTCAAAAGTTGGCTCAGCCCTTGTATCATATTGCATACCACCTTGCTTTCTGATTCTTGGAAGGGTCCAGCCAAGCGTTATGAATTAGATGCTTAGATAACATTGATGACTGCAGCTCTTGATTGCACCAGGGAGGCAAAAAGTAAAATAGAGATCAGAAGTGTGACTAGTAAATGGCACAGTGAGGGCCTGGTCCTGCTGGCTCAAGAGGGAGGGGAGCACAGCTACTTGTTTGTTTAAGAGTTGTCTTTGTCCTGTACCTGCTCCATGTAGTGTGAAGAAGCAAGCTCTTAACTTTCCGGAGAAATAGATCTGTGACAACTTATGTGACCTAAGGACTGTGCCTGGAACTTTTTAATGATTTGTAACAGCAGCATGAGCTGACCCTGGGTCTTCAGGTGGAAATGAGTTTTCACCTAAATCAAGCGTTTATGGACATAAGCATGGCTACTTGTAGGCAGCCTGTGCTGGCAGATACGAGCTTAGACACAGAGAGTTGTTCTTTCTGTAATAATTCTATGTCCATGGAGGGAAAATTGAAACCTTGACAGATGCTGCAGACTTGAAATCTCAAAGGAATGGATACCAGTAAAACCAAGAATTGTGGATTTGGCAGTGACAAAAATTGATGGAGGCCTCACAGGTGTCTCATCCTCCTGCAGCTCCTGTCAGCAAAGCTTCGGAAACAACCCTGGGATAGCACAGCTCTGGATCCCAGTCTGGTTCCTTCAGCAGCCCTGGGTGCCATTCCAGTTTCTCCAGAGTGGAGAAACTCCATGATGGTGTGGAGAGTAAGGGAGTGGGAAAAGCAGGACAATGGGACAAAGGGGAGAAGCCATGAAATCCCTGCTGCTCTGACAGTGTCTTGGGATTTTATTGTTAATGTTGGAATCTGCTTGTATTGTTAAGGAAGCTGTGCTTTTCTGTCATCTTCACTGGGACATGGAAGTACTATGGTGTCTTTATCTGTGTAGAAATCACTGCTTTTGATGATAATGAGTCTTGGGAACTTTATAAAGTTTTTGCATGGAAGATATTAATCTTTAAGCACTCTCATAGGTGCTCCAAGGCAGAACAGTCACACTTGTTTTTTTTGTGAAGTGGGGGTTTATATACAACCAAAACTCAATGCAAATTCACTAGAAGTTTAGGAGGAGAGAACAAGATTTATACTTCATCTCCGCTGAAAATACAAGGTGACCTTAGGTAGGGAGAGTGCAGTTGTCCAGCTGTGGCTTTGCCAGGACACCGTGCCTAATTTCTCACACATTATGAAAAGCACAATGGAATATGAAATACTGTGAGTGGCAGCATGGGTACCAGTCTATTTGCTTGGTCTCTCCTCTGTCCCTGCAGGGTTTCCTTCTGTCTTTCTGAAGTGCTGGTGGAGGAGCAGTGACAGAAGCACAAAAAACCCAGTCAGCTAGTCCTTTTAGCAGACATGTTTTGTCTTTTTCTTTTTTTTTTTTTGTATGTTCTGTCAAATTATTAAACAAAACATTCTGAAAAAAAAACCACTGCTGGGAGAAACTGTTCAAAGAAAACAGTGACATCCACCAAGCCAGATGCTCAATAGGCAGGGCTTGCCTTCTGCGGCTGTCTGACTTGGAAAGGAAAGTGGCACTGCTTGGACACAAGTACTTGGCTTCTTGTTGTAGCTGGAGGTTGTCCACCCAGCCAGACACTAACAGGCTTAGCATTGGAGATCAGACACACCACAGCAAATGCTCAACGACACCTTTATTTATGGTTGCTCTGGATGAGTGCTCATTATTAGCTGAGCATACAATGTTCTAGAGGATGTTTGCATTACAGCATGGGAAGGACTACCTGTATGGAAAATATGTTTGAAGGCAGAATAGCAAAGAAAATAACCTCAAAAGAGAATCTCATGTTTTTTGTGTTGTTGTTTGTCTTTGTACAAATTCAGTTTCTATTAAGGTCATTGTCAAGGGCTGGGGTGGCCACTAGACAAATTACAGATGCTCTCTATAGCTCTTCTCACTTCCCAAAAGGGAAGAGAAAGATAATAGAGACTGAAAATGCTTTAATTGAAACAGTAACATTAAAAAGACATCTATACAAATATTTAGAAACCCCCTCTGATGGCAGTTACATTACTGGCAGACATTGGGGAAGTTCCAGACCAGGCTCAGTGGCAGATGGCATCCAGATACAGGAGCTGGAATGCATGGGTTTGGATCAAAGGCAGAATGGACAGAACTCTCCTTGGATACCAACCATCAAAGAAAAGAGATTGACCCTTGTGATCCCTCCCCTTTATGTGTATACAGGATGGAATACCTTGTTGGTCAGTGTAGGGTCACCTATCCTGTCCACTCCTCCCCACAGATGCAGCTTCTTACTGCACCACAAACCAGCAGTGACTTTGGATTCCATAGGAAGGAAGCAAGTATAAGCAAGAGCCTTTCTGCACACCAGCCCTTAGTAGTAACTTTTAACATAAAGCATTATCAAAACAGACACTGCACAAATACACCGTTAACTTCAGAAATGCTTACTTGGAAGTGACTGAGCTGAAAAGTAAAATCACTGAACAGAATTACTTCAGTTCTAACTCAAACCAGGACAGTCACATAAAGAGGGATTTGCATGAACTATTTCAGGAGACTATGTCTTAAATATGATTTTATTAATACAGGGTGGATTAACAGAGTGATAACATGCAGCAGGTAGATAGCAAATGCTGACTACCTCAGATATGCTTTCTGTTAAAAGTTGTTTGGATTCTGAACTGGTAACGTGTTTTGTTATGGTGTCTTTGTTGAAGCAAAAGAGAAAAATGTAAGTGTCATAGAGCAGAATATTTGTTGCAATTTTAGGAATAGTGATCTGAAGTGGTTTTCTTTTGTCAGGTTATAAATCAAGAAGGAGATCTAGCTCAGTAAGGTTATTTACATGAAAAATGTAATACTGATGTGTCTTATACAGGACTCTTAACTGTACTTTCAACTACTAAGCATCATCAGTGTCTTACCGTTCTTCAAGTAGTCATGAAACAAGATGTTTTGTATATTTCCATTTATTTCCAGTTATCTACTTCATCAGAATAGACATTTTTAAAAATCTGGCAAATCTTTCATTGTGACAGCTGTAAATATGTACTTTATTAATTTACAATTCACTTTTAATTGATCTGCCTAGAAATAGGATAACATCATTATTTTCCTCCCTGGTTGGATGATGGAGAATGTAGTAAGGGGCTCTAGGCTTGTTAATACTGACGAGGCATTAGCAGATTTCTGATCTAAATCTGCTTTGTATTTCTGCCCTTGTGCTGTGTGCATCTTTGCACAAATTAATAACAGGTTAAAAGACACCCCAGGTAGAGCACAGAAAGGTAAAAAATGAGAATCGTAATCTTGCAGTGAAATATTCTATAAACAGTCCACATAGAAAGTGTGTGTTATGTGCTGCAACATTTCATTTACATAATTTTCAGGTCCTGATTTGGCCCCTGATTTAAATGAATTGGTCAAGGCAGCCTCCTCTTCCAAGGAATATAGATTACTTTCTGTAGCTGTTCCAGATGGGTGTGTTTGGTATTTGTGTCAGCCTTCAACAAAGACATCTAGTAACATTGAGTACAGGTTAGACGTAAAGATTTGTTAGATATTAGGAAAAATTATTGGAAATGTCATCAGGCCGCCCAGGGAGGGGGCTGGATCACCATCCTTGGATGTATACAGAAGTAGTGTAGATATAGGACATGGTTCAGTGGTGGTCTTGGTAGAGTTAGATTCATGGCTTGATTCAATGATCTTTAGACCTTTAAAGGTCTTTTCCAGCCTGAATGATTCTATGACTATAGTGCAAGGATATATTGGCATATATTGGCAAAAGGACAGAGAAATTAGCTGCCAGAATAAAAGCATCCAAAAAATGCTGTGCATACAGAGACTTTATAAAAGTCATAGCCAGCAGAGGAAATGCCAGCCACTTGTGGTGAGGAAACATCTTCTTAGCATACTGGGCTTTTAACAAGACTTTTAGCATCCTAAGCTGGTGAGACAAGAAGGTGCTTGTTGGCAAGGTGGACCAGCCTTAAACCTCTGTTATGCTCTGTAAAGGCACGTGTGCTCAAAACATGTGTAAGCTAGCATATGTTGTAGTAGTACATGGTTTAGTGGTAGACTTGGTGCAATTAGGTTAATGACTGGAGTTGCTGATCTGAAAGGTCTTTTCCAACCTAAATTATTCATTGATTACATGATTTTATATAGATGACTATTCTAGTGGATATTGTTTTCTGTCTGTTATGATACAAGATGAACCATTATTATGGCAGGGCATGCAAAGAAGGATGTGCTGGTTTGAGAGATATGCAGGTCAAGGGAGGTGGTTCTGCCCCTCTACTTAGCTGTCATGAGACCTGACTTGTAGTACTGCATCCAGCTCTGGATCCTCTGTCAGAAGAAGGACATGGAGCTGTTGTTCCTCCATGAAGTCCAGAGGAACACCATGAACATGATCAGAGAATGGCCTTCCAGTATCTGATGGGGTCTAATTGAAAGCTGGGGAGGGACCATTTACAGGGGTTTGTAATGATAGGACAAAGAGTAATGGCTTTAAACTGAAAGAAGGTAGATTTAGATTAGATGTCAGGAGGAAGGTCTTCACTGTGAGGGTGGTGAGACACTGGAACGCGTTGCTTAAGGAAGGTGTGGATGCTCCATCACTGGATATGTTCAAGGACAGGTTGGATGGGTTTTTGAGCAACCTAGTCCAGGGGGAGGTGCCCCTGCCCATGGCAGGTGGTTTGGAATTGGGTGATTTCTAAGGTCCCTTACAATCTAACCCATTGTAGTTGATTTTGTGATTCTATGATTTTGGTCTCCATGTTATTTACAGGGCCTGATCCAAAGTCATTGACACAAATTTACTCTCGTGCTCTTTGACTACAGTCAGAATTTCTAGATATCTGTAAAGAAATGGTTTGATAAGTCTATAAAGAAATTTTTTCACTTCTCTGAAAGTGTTATTGTTAGTGCCCTTACATATCTGAACCTGACTCTTTTGTCAGTTTCTTGTTGAAGTATTAGTCTATCATCTATACATGAGTTTTGGAGAATTTTGATGAAGAACAAAAGAGATGTAGTTGTGTTGAAAGAGGGTGAAAAGTGAAAACAGGGTAAGCCTGTAAAATGAAGACTGAATTCGTAAGCTTGAAATCCATTGAACTCATCCAGAATGCAGCACAATGCAAAAGCCCTCATTCAAGATCTGCTAGTTAAGTGTACCACAGCCCCATCATGATCCATCAAACCTGCCAGATAAAGAGAGGCTATTTTAAAATTTCTCCTTCAGGGCACGGGGAAGTACAGTTCTTGCAGAGATAGAAATTTATGATGATGCTAAAAAAAATGCAGATGAAGTGAATAATTAATGAATTCAAGACAGGACTGAAATATCTTCCTAAAATGTTGCTATTTTTAGCAGGGAGAGCTTCTGCAGTGCTTGTCATGTGATCCTATTGCCTTCTGAGAGCAGGAAAACAATTTGAATTAGTTTCTCTTTCCCCATGGACCTATAGGCTCAGCATATAATACCCCTTAGCATCTGTTTCTGCCTTAAAACAAGCAAAGTGATTTTAAACCTTATGCAAAATGAAACAGTAATGAAAGCTGTACTTAAAGACAATCTTTATATCAGCCAAATGGCTATTGTAGTACTTTGTTCACGGAGGGTATGCAAGTGGGCTACTGAAATGGGTCTAAGTTTCAGCTGCTGCTGCAGTCCAGTAATACTTATTCTTTGTTTCCAGTAATATTAATTCTTTCCAGTAATACTCATTGCTGCTGCAGTTTGCAGCTATCAGAGGACATAGCAATTGTCAATAGGAGGTTGCAGGATCTGGCCTGTAGATATGGATTTACTGTAAACAGATTTGTGTTTCTTTTCCCTATGATCAATATGAAGCGTTGCTGTGCTTGAGCTACTTTTTACATTAAAAATATTACAGCCAGAAAGGTCTCAAAGTAAATTGTCACGCACAGTCAGACTGTGTGTTCCATTTCTGCACACACTGCTCAGCTGGGCATGCAGAGGAAGAAGTAGTCTTCTGGTCTAACCACAGCAGAGGTTGGAAGGATGGGACTGCCATCTTCTCCACTGCAAACTGCAGCCAGCTGGGTTCACACAGGGATATGGCCAGTGCCATAGTGTGTACTCAGGTGTTTTAACATCCAAAACCTGCTCCTGTCAGGGATTTTTCCTTCCTGAGGAGTGTTTCCCAATGCTCATTGAAGGGGAAGTCAGGAGCTGGTTAATTGCTGCCTTTCTTATCTACTGAAGTTGCCACAGGTTGAATTTAGACTAAAGCTTCAAATTGCAAATCGTTAGGCACTGAGAGGGACCCTGTCTTTGAAGCCCAGTGAATGGTTTGTAGGGGTTCAGAGGGATGTGACTTACTCTCTCCACTTGCATAGAGAGGTTGTTCTTCCCATGTGGGATTGTTCCTGGCTGACTTGATTTGGGCAGCAATGCTCTTGGAGAATTATTTTTGCTTCACATAAAGCTATGCACCCCTTTGACTGCTTACTTATATAGGATACAGCTTTGCTTAACCAAAACTGGGATTACTGAGATGTTTCATTTTGAAAATTAAGAAAAAGGTTACTGATTTCAAACTTTGAAAATAGTAATTCTTTTAAAAATAGCTTATTTTTGTGTTGGTCTGTCTCCTTACTGCTTTTTCTTCTCTTTCCATAGGAAAAATTAACCCAGGAGTGTGTATTCAGAGAGCAGTTTGAAGAAAACTGGTATAACACATACTCATCAAATCTATATAAACACGTGGACACTGGAAGACGATACTATGTTGCGTTAAATAAAGATGGGACTCCGAGAGAAGGGACTAGGACTAAACGGCATCAAAAATTTACACATTTTTTACCTAGACCAGTGGACCCTGAGAAAGTACCGGAACTATATAAGGATATTTTAAGCCAAAGTTGACAAAGACATTTCCTTCACTTGAGCCCTTAAAAAGTAACCACTATAAAGGTTTCATGCGGTGGGTTCTTATTGATTAGCTGTGTCATCACATCAGCTCCACTGTTGCCAAACTTTGTCGCATGCATAATGTATGATGGAGGCTTGGATGGAACATGCTGATTTTGTTCTGCACTTAAAGGTTTGTCCTCCTGGAGGAGAGCCTATGCCCACTCGCTTGATTTAGTACGAGAGGGAGCGCGAGAGAGTGAGTGCGAGAGAGAGAGAGAAAGGGAGAGGATGAATGAGCGTGAGAGCACGGGAGAGAGGAGCCGAGGGGAGGAGGAGGAAGGCCTCATGCATGCTGGGGAATAGACACGCNTATAGAGTTTATTTTTAATGAAATATGTACAGGCCAGATAGGCATTTTGGAAGCTTTAGGCTCTGTAAGCATTAAAAAGGCAAAGGCCACTATGAACCTGTGGTACATTCATGCAAGTAAATATAGAAGTGCATGGATAAAAGAAACAAAACAATAAAAAGGTAATAATAATAATAATAAATTCTAGCGACCCTCATCTACTAAAGGTGACAATCTCTTTTGTGCCCATACTATTGTACAAATATGCACTCATGACACTGAGTCCTCACTCTTCTGACTGCTTGTTTCATAGCTTCTCCCCAGAGGATTGAAGAGAAAACTGGGNACTATAAAGGTTTCATGCGGTGGGTTCTTATTGATTAGCTGTGTCATCACATCAGCTCCACTGTTGCCAAACTTTGTCGCATGCATAATGTATGATGGAGGCTTGGATGGAACATGCTGATTTTGTTCTGCACTTAAAGGTTTGTCCTCCTGGAGGAGAGCCTATGCCCACTCGCTTGATTTAGTACGAGAGGGAGCGCGAGAGAGTGAGTGCGAGAGAGAGAGAGAAAGGGAGAGGATGAATGAGCGTGAGAGCACGGGAGAGAGGAGCCGAGGGGAGGAGGAGGAAGGCCTGATGCATGCTGGGGAATAGACACGCTTTTAAATTTTTGATCAGTTGTACTTCGTCATATATCAGCATAGCTGCCATACTTTGATTCATCAGGATTTTTGGCTGGTGGCCTGCTCAAGTGTACGCTGCATTTACAAAGGCATGGAGGGTGCAGTCTTACTTAAACAAGAGACTTTTCAGTTAATCACTCTCTGGGTGTCACCCCACTGAGTTTAAAGCAAAGACCTCTTAGTAAAAAAATAAAAATAAAAAGTTAAATTTATTTATAGAAATTCCAAAGGCAACATTTTATTTATTTTATATATTTATTTATTATATAGAGTTTATTTTTAATGAAATATGTACAGGCCAGATAGGCATTTTGGAAGCTTTAGGCTCTGTAAGCATTAAAAAGGCAAAGGCCACTATGAACCTGTGGTACATTCATGCAAGTAAATATAGAAGTGCATGGATAAAAGAAACAAAACAATAAAAAGGTAATAATAATAATAATAAATTCTAGCGACCCTCATCTACTAAAGGTGACAATCTCTTTTGTGCCCATACTATTGTACAAATATGCACTCATGACACTGAGTCCTCACTCTTCTGACTGCTTGTTTCATAGCTTCTCCCCAGAGGATTGAAGAGAAAACTGGGTCTTCAACTTTTTTTTTTATGTGTCTGTAACGTTTCCTCTCTGATGAAGCAACTTCTGACATCACTGTAAACTTCACGGCTGTGGAAAAATATAGGGTTTGGAATATATTCTTCTTGTTAAAACCTATTGCAGATTATACCAAAGCTAAATGATAAATGTGCTTTTTTTTTTAATTTCCTTCTTAGAGCAGAATGCCAGAAAAAAACATAAGTAAAATCAACAATTGTACTAATTTTAAGATTCCATAAATAGCACATAACGGTTTCAGAGGGCAAGAACCAGGTTAACAGGATTACTCTTGTAAACATGTTTATTTGTGCACTTGACTATCTACTATGAAATTATACAAGTTCCATAGGGGTCATTGTAACATCTTTTATGGGAAATTGCTTTCAGTGTGAACTGTCATAATACATGATATTAGCACCCTTCCTAAAGTAAAACCTGCAAAATGAAACTAATAAATCTCTATCAATAACGACAATGAGGGGGACAGTATTAGACTTGGTTTTTTTTTTCCTGAAGTATGTTCAAATATTCATGAATTGCAAGTGAGCTGACAGTATGCAATATGTAAGGGATTGTAGTATTTTATATTATGTACGAAAACACATTGATTAGCAATTACCATTGTGGAATTAACCTTTAGGAAGAGGCATTTTTTCCTTAGTACCCTGAAGGAAAAAAAAGAAAAATCAAGTTAGGTCCATATGACAAATGCATTTTCTAGTAGTTTTGTCCTTTATGTTTTGAATCTGGTGCCATTATGTTGGGTGTAACGTTTGCCATTGGATCTGTCAGGAGTGTGGCTGATCCTGACAGCCCTGGTACTCTGCAGAGCTATGGAGGCTAAGTGCAGATATATTGTGGAGGAACTATACCTAAGTTTGAAGCCAATTCTTAGTTAAGTAATTATTGCTCTAAGGCACTCTTGTCCATGTGATATATATTATTTGAAACATAATTCTGTTCTGGAATAACCTCTGGCTTAGTGTCCTGAATGAATGTGACCTTTCTGTACTCAAGCAGGTAGGAAGGGCCACATGTCAACCAGTGATAAGAATAAAGAAAATGTGGCATTTTGTTATAATTTTTTTATGAACGATGAAGATATGTAAATGATGTTTGTTGATTTGTAGGATACAGTTAGACATACTTGTCTAGGAACTGTTATTGTGTAGGAACTTACAGCCTTTGACTGCAGCCCGTAGGAGCTGCTCAGACCTGCAGGCAGTTGGGCTGCTGCAGGTCAGCTGGGTGCTGAATCCAATGTCCGGCCAGTGCAATGCCATGCTGGACCATAGGAGAAGAAAGTGAGTTTCTGGGGGGGGACTAGCTTTCATTGCTCAGTGTTCAGATCAATCCTTCCCCAAGGAAAGCTCTGCTTTTCCAGTAAATCTGACATCCACTGGGAAATTAATTGCAAAGGTTAAAAATACTATGAGTTGAGGCCAGAATATTAGGCCATGGTTGGAGTCTTAATGTTAAATTGACCTGGATTTTTAGTTGTAGCAAATCATAACTACTAGTTAACATTTTTTATTTAATTTATTTTTTTTGTATTTTTCTAAAGAAAGGATTAAACCCAAGAAAAATGTTATGAGTTTATGGCAGTCCATATAAATAAACTGTAACCGATTTACTCAAGTAACCCATAATGGTGTGTAAATACTGACTTTATGTAAATATAGAAACATGTAATTTAACGTAGGCATTATTGCAAGACTGGATGGTCCAGGAGCTGGCAGTTTGCCACTCCCTGCAGGTTCACTGGGTCAAATTCATGTAGTGAGCAACAGATTCTGTTCAGTTACTTCTGTAAAATGAGTTATTTCTGTTTGTTTTCTGGTGAGGGACAGACAAAACCATGGTCACCTGGGTGCTGCTTAGCAACTTTGCCAAGGCACGAAGGGATACAGATGCCCTCCCTCTCCTTAGGTGATCCTACTAAAACAGGGCTGGAGGGAGCTGACATGGCAAAGTGGGGAGGCTTGCAGTACCACTCCTCCTGTGCTGTGGATAAACAGAAGTCTTCATTTTTTAGTGCTGTCCATCTGGCACCTTTCTTGAGCACTAAAATTCACTTGAAGAAAAATCTGAAGGAAATAGAACAATTGGTGTTATTTACTCGATATTCTGTAATGATGTGTAAATACATACAGAATTCTGTAATTTGTATAAATACATTGCTATAGAATTTTGAGAATTGGTATTATTTGCTTGATGTCCCTTTAGAGCATTTTCTTATAACCATGCACACATGTAGTAATGGGATTGCAAAACACATGTCCTTATTCCTAGAAAGGGTGTGAGAAAATTCCAGGAAGACCAAAACCATCAGTATTTTCTACATCTTTTTGCTAAATTGGAAAAGAAGCAGTGGGATATCTTTTTATCAAGAACTCCATTTGCATTTCACCTGGAGCAGCTCTGTCTGGGAGCAGCATGGGCACCAGACAAAGGTGATGGAGATCCAGAGCAATGTTATGGTATTGGCTGGGTTTGAGCCTAATCTGGTAATGTGTCAAACAGCTCTCCCAAACTTAAGTGGGTTGGATGAAACCTAGCAGAGCTGGGTAGTGTGGAGAGTGTAAAGAGAAACATCAGAGGGCATTTGTCTTAAATTGCCACTGATCAGTGCAGAACTTGAACTGCCTGCCAGCTGGAAGGAAAAAAAAAGATGTCTTTCATAAATGATGGGGTGTAACATGTTTGGGCTGGAGATGGAACAGTTTGGTGTGTAAAAATCAAGCATTGTTCTTGTTTCCCTGGAAAAAGATGTCCTTTTAATAAACACCAATAGGAGAGAGTTAAGTGATGGCTTCCAATGTAGTCTGCAAGTTCCTTTAGAGACAGAATGTGGCAGGAGGGAAGAGTAAACACATATGCAGCACATTATTCAAAAGAGTTCCTTGCATCAGCTTCTTAGTTTATGCTCTGCTCTGCATACTCTGGTATCTAGTAAAGAAACAAATGTAGGGTCCAGCTCTGTTATCCATGATTTTAGGATTAGAGAGAGGTGGGCTGTGAGCTGTGCTGAACAGCTTTTTTTCGGAGCTCTAGTTTCAGCTAGTGAATTCTCACAAGGTCCCGGCAAGGTACACTAGCAAACATGGAGCTGAGGGTACAGCCAGGCTCCTTACAACTGCAGTTTGTTTTGTAGAAATGCCAGGCTCTGGATCCTTTGAAATTTTGGATACAGCCCCTGCTCGTGTACAAGTGTATATGTAGACTGCTGTCTTTGTAGAGGATCTGAAGGAAGAACCAAACAACATTGTCTTCAGTACTTTTTTTCCACATGGCATATAATTTACTCATCTGAGAATAGAAACCAGAAGACTTCTGTTTTCCAGACTCTTATCTCTGTTCTTGAACTGTTAGAGCACTCCATGGGTTTCTCAGAGGTCAATTCTGTCCTGCTTTTGTGTTATCTTACACCTCACCAGAAGAGTACAAGGTGGTTTGGCCACCTGGCCCCTAAACAAGTACCAGTAATATAACCTCATCTTCTCTTGTGCAGAAACTGGAACAGCTTGCCCAGGAGTTCATAGCTGAGCAGTCTGGTGTTGTGAAGTGACTGGGGCATGGCTAATTTATTCATTTATAATTCATAAATTTATTCATCAGGCATAAGAAAGGCAGCGATTATAAAGAAACAAATGTGATTTTGGAAGGTATCTTGTCACATAAAGTTTGAAAGAAAAAATATTTCTTGATGCTCAAGGCATTTAAAATTGGAATAGTAATCAAGTTCTACCTGTAAAGGAATTTATAAAACCAAGTCTTGCTGCCTTTTTACCTGATGGTTATATAACTTTAATAGCTTGTGTCCATTTGCTTCTACTTGATGATATTAGAACAGACTTTTATTTTTTATTCACTATTTCTGAAGTCTAGGCACTTGTCTATAGCTTTTCAGTTACTCTGGTCTGAACCGAGCGTAGGAAAGTTGCCATGTGTTCCTGGGTTAGGAGAGAGGAATGTATGTGCTGCAAAGATGCTGCTGCTGTGCTCAGAGTAGCTGATACAGTCCATAGGTTGACTTTGTGTTATTGTTGCTGTCACATGGAGGGCTGTAACAGTATCTGTGCCTTAATACATAGCACACAGTTATCGTAGGAGAGATCCTTTCAAATGATCTTCAAGTCATGCTGACTTTATTTAAACCCTCAACTACCTCTTGAGCACATGGTCTCAAATATCCTGTCACGGAGAGCAGGGTATAAAGTACATTTTAGCTCTGCATTACTTAATAATGCAGAGGGATTTCCACTAATAGCAAAACAAAACAAAGAAAAATTGAAAAGAAAAAAGTACCTTTTCCTTTAGGGAAGTAATCATTTTCATGTGCAGTGCTCACAGGTAGCCGCTACAACAGAGTCAAAAGAATTCTGGAATTAGACTGAACTGTCAACGTATTTCTCACATCTCTGTTTTCTTGAGAAATCACAAGCCATCAAATTATGGTGATATGAAACATCTGCAAAAAGCAGAGTTTTTTTCCCCGTGTCCAAAAGTTGTGGATTTGTGTGCATCTTACTGTTGGAGGCTGTAAGTCTAGGTGAAAAGAGCATTTCTGTAATGTTGCAACTAATTCATTTTATTTACAACACCCCCCCCAAAGCGTGCATGGAAATAGCTCCCAAATGGCCAGCTGTGTCACCTGCTGTCTTGTATTAGATCTTTTTGTTTTTTAAAAAAACATCCTTTCCAAACAGTTGTGGGTTTTTATAGCCACTTCTTCCTAACACCTTAGTCTTTCTAATATAATTTAGTGGCATTTGAATGTTGAAGCAGGTTAACTGTTATGATTTGGCCCAATGTACTCTCATTTCTACTCAAGTCAGCCTTTATCCAGTAAAAAAACCACCTCTCCTGCTTGTTTTAACCTATGAACAGTGAGCTTGTCACGCTGCTGCTTGGTGTAGAAAGGAAGATCCTGTCAGTAGAATTTGCACCTCTTATCTTTCTCATCTTGGCCCATGTTCCACGCAATGTTTCTATTTTTATGGTTCTGTTATCTATCACGGCACTGCACTGCTGATATATGCCAGAAGGCTGTTCTGAGCAGACTAGTGCTCTCCTCCTGGACTGTCTTTCTATTAGTACTTACACATACAAGTACAACACATCTCCCAAGCATTGCTAGAAGCATCCTGTAGCCTTCCTTCTCTTCAAGATCAAGAGGCCAAGTTTCTTAGATTAAGGTAGGATACGATAACCCACCCAAGGAGTATACCCACACTCCTGCAACAGTGTCACAGAAAACAGGCACAGTTCTTGTCTTAGTTGTTACTAAGTCTTTTCTATATAAACATGATATCTGTGATATTAATGATGAACAACAGGCTTGGCAATTACATGTCAATCTATTTATTTCTAGTTTTGAAATCAAAGCTGTGTTAGTTGTCATGGTTTCAGTAGTGGTAGTAGTCAGGTAACTGCTCCACAGCTGATGAGGCAATGCACAGCTGAATGCCAATTGCTTTCTTCATAGAAATTGTGATTGTTCACAGAAATGTAGTCTTGGAGACCATGTTCAGCTGTTACATGGCTATGCAGAGCCTCTAATGCACAGTAAAAGTGCTCATTACCCACCTGCTGCAAATGCCCATTAAACCTTTCCCTTAGCTGCCTGGCCCCCAGCTGCAGGGTTGAACTTCCACCAGGGCAAAGTTCTTGCTCAGGCAAGCTGAGGAGCTTGACTATGTCACGAGGAAATTCTCTCTGAAACAGGAGTAGCCATGTCCTTGTGGAGAGAGGGGCAACATGGAGAGAGAATTGGAGAAAACAGGGTTCATCTAAGAAGGGGTACAAGGAAAGTCCTGAGTTTGCCAGGGGAAGATTAGCAAAGGCTGGAAGCAGAGAGAGAGACATAGGTAACACAAGAGTACAAATGTTTGTGTTTCCTCTCCCTGCTTTGCCTGTGTGCTGCCCCTTTCCAGCAAATTGCACCTGCTTTTCTTCACTTTCTATCATGTAGGTGAGGTAACTGCTGCTTTTAGGCAACTTCAGAAGATCATGCATAGCACAGCCTTAATGAGTGATCCATCTCACTCAGGTGTCAGTTCTATAATTCAAGTGGCACTAAAACTACTCAGATGATAGAAGAGGGTTTGGTTTGCAAGCAGATCTGCCCTACTGGGGTTAGGGACCTTTCCTGTAAGAGCCTTGCAGTTGACATAAGCTCATGCCGGAAAGCCTGATCTGCTGAGGTGTGTACTAACTGCATGAGCAGGGACCTTGCTTGGGATCAGTAGACACCTGTACTTCTTTGCAAAATCCCCCCAGGCAGCTACTAGAGGTGCGTATGTTTTGCTCCTAGTTTATGTTCATATACGTGGATTTAGAACTGAGCCCTGACTTGTAGGAAAGAAAATCTCTGTGCTCAGTGTAACTGATGCAACTAACAAGTCAGGCTTAGTAGTGAGAGAAGGTAGGATAGCCTTGAATTTTTTCTGTCTTCCCTAGTGCTGTTCATCACAGGCATGAATCACTGGTTTTTGTAAATGTGTCTCTCTTGCTAGGATTATGCTCATTCACTGCTTGGTCTCCAACAGTCAGTTAAGATGTATTCTTTGAGCTATAGCCTCCTGTAGAAATAAATGCCTAGGATGAAAAGAACATTGTGAACCTCACATGGGCTGAAAATAACAGGAAAATAAAACATGGTTAGTTATGGATTTGCCTGAACTACAAATCAAATATCTGAAGCAGGTCTTACTGGTGACTTCAGACTTCTCCCAGCACTGCTGAATCCAGGACCTTTTCCTTGTCGTTGTGGGCAGCGTTAGGCAGCAGGCAGGGTGCAGAGTGCCCCATGAAGCACTCTCCCTGCCTTTGGCTCACTCCTCTTGGTGTGCTGTTACAGGAGGGTTGCACTAGTCCTCTGCTTCAAAGGAACTAAGGACCAGCTCTCCCAGCCTCTATGCACTCAAGCAGTAGCACTGATGGAAGGGCCAATGATGACATCAATCCCTGAACTCCCTGTCAGCTACAGCTCCAATTTCAGAATTAGCATTCAATTAGAAAATGTGGCTTTTTCCTACAGTTAAGGTAGGAAAAATTCATGTCCCTGTGTTGTTTTTTTCAGACTATCAAGTGTGTCCCAGGAGCAATGAGGTTTTTTTATCTTTTCTTTGTATTTCACCCTTCCTGGTAAAAACCAGCTAAACAGTAGCTTTCCATGAACTCTCTCTGCTTCTTCTCATTTCTACATTCAAACTGAAAATATGTGTGTGCAGGTAATTAGGGTGAACAGGCACCTAGCTACGTCCATAATGCTAAAACCTAAATTAGGGTCTTTAAAGACTGACAGAAATCCATTGAGGTGTGGTTCTTCTAGGAACAAGGCAAGAGATGTGACATTATGGAAAAAAGTTGGGCCCTTGACTTGTCCCTTTGTAATCTTCCCAAACACTGCCCACCAAGTACCCTAGTGTCTTGCCTTGAGGTGGTAACTGGATACTGAGCTGGAAGCAGAAGTCTTCTGCTTTCAGCTGTTCCTTTCCAGAGGTGTTATGGTGCTGGGAAAAGTCAGAAACACAGAGTTTGTTGCCTGTTATGTTTGTTATATAGAAGACCCAGAGAGTGATTTTATCTTTCTTATATAGATCATCTTACCCAAAACAAAGAACCTAGTTAGACTTTAGCTGAAAACGAGCTTTTTGTACTATTTCCTCATCAGGAGCTAGAGCCCACATTGTCCTTGTGGTACTTGCTACCCATCTTTTCACCTCCTGTGAGAGTAAGCAGCTCCTCATCTATTGAACCTTATGTGGCTGCTCATGGTCTGACCATGAAGCTTCCTTCTGCATATTCCTGCCCTGGCTAAGAGGTGTGTGCTCTTTATAATGAAGGCAAAGACGCTCATCATTCAAACAGAACAACTCCTGTTGAGATGCACAAGAGCCATCTTCTTCCTTTTCCCTAACACCCAAAGAAAGACTGGGCCAAGAGCCTGACATTTAAGCTGCTGAAAATGCAAACTCATGGGGGATAAATCAGTCTCAAAGACTGAGATTGGCTCCCTGTCTCCTGCACAGCTCAGCTGAGCTGGCAGTATTGTAGCAGCTCACCTGCAGCTGTTCTTGGGAAGCAAAGCCAAAGTGCAGCCATCAAACTGCCCGAGTGGGCTATTTGAAAACAGCCAATTCTCAAACTCCCTAAATAGGCTATGGCTCTTTGTGTAACCACAGAGCTGAAGGGTCCCTGATCTCTAATAGGAAACATTTGTTTTGCTAGAAATCTTAAATATATCAGAGCATGAGATTTTGAACAGAACTTGCCCCTGAATTGCTTTGAAAATCACAGGGAACCACCTGAAATTGCTCCGTTTTACTTAGAGAAGGAAGGATTGCAGTACTCATTGGTTTTGGGGAGACATGGATGGGGCCATCTCCAAACAAATGTGAAAACACACAGGTAGTTCCCTCTTTGTAACCGATGTGTTTGTTATATGGGAGTTTTGGAAACAACTTGCACAAACTAGCAAGTGGGCTGGGGTGGTAGCTGATGAGCCAATACTTGAATGCATACTGCAGGTTTCTGCGGCATGTCTTTAAAACTGCAGCAGCACAGCTGATATTTGTTTCTGTGCTCAAAGAAAACATGAAAAAAAACATTACACGTGTAATGAAAATATAGCAGAATATTCAGTTTTTTAAGCTAAAACAAAAGAAATCTAAAAAATTTATCCCAAGCTGTGATGTGGCACAGGAAGAAGCACAGCCCTTTCAAACTTTTAGCTTTAAAGTTTTTCCTAATCTTTTTTGGGGCTGAGCATTGAGCACTGAATCTCTTGTAAGATCAGTAAAAAAAACCAGCTCACTGACTCCTGAAGTCTGTAATCACTGCAAAATTGACTTAAAGAGCAACCAGTAAACTGAATAACTACGTAGTGACCAGAAGCAGAAGGGTCTGAAAGGCAGAGCCTTTTGGTCCCTACTGCCATTGGGACCCTTTAGATTCATCTCACCAAATAACTACCTAATTTACACAGTCTTGGAATCCCCTTGGCTTATCCCTGATTTATTTTCTCCTCCCATCTTGGCTCAGGTCTCATTGTTCTTGCCTTTCAGGCAGCTGTAGGATGCTTGTCTGCCCTTGCAGGTAGTTTGTCCTACTTTCTTGGTAAGAATCCATTTCAGACTTTCTCTGGTTTCCTGCTATCCCTCTTGACCTGTATGCGTGTGGTGCATAACTGGGCATGGCATTTCCCATTTTTTACGCAGTGCAGATGTGCCCTGTTTCCTTTATTAGAAATAAAAGGGCTAAAGTGAGCCAAATCCCTTTCATACTACAAGATACAATTATTGAACCCTCATCCTCTTCCTTGTCCCTGTTTTAAAGTATGAGATTAAAGCATCATAGCCAATTATTTAAGCATATCAAAAGGTGGAGATCTAGAAATGCTTCGTTGACAGGACTAAATCTTTGCACTCACTGCAGAGCGTGGTGCAGAGGAACGCATTCTTCCTGGCTCCTCCACAGCAAAGTGACCTTCAGTAGCAAAATCCTTTATCCTAAAAAAACCCAATCCAAAACTCATTTGGCATGTTAATTAATCTGCAGCTAGCAGCCTTGGCTTTAATTTGTGTTCATGACAACACATTATTTGAGGAGAGGCAGTTGAAAAAAGATCCACACTTACTGTAGCAAATGGACCAGAGAATTTTAGGGGAAATTTTCCCATTTTCTTTCACATGCCTTGGTTTTACCGGAGCCTTTGAACTGCTAGTTTTTGGACCGACCTGTCTGAAATGCATGAAAAAGTAGCTGAAAAGCAAAGTAAAGAGAAATAAATCATAATATAATTTCCCTTCATGTGACATTTATTGCTTTAGTGGTACAGAAACTCTCTCACTCTACACTGCAGCTAGCGGGGCAGCAGTAGCTGTGAGTCTGGGCATGAGGCACCAAGGTGAGCGATGCTGCAGCCCACCAAGTTGGGCAATGCTGCTGCTTTCAGAGCCTGCCTGTGTGAAATGGGCTCACTGGTATGCAGGGAAGCCTGAGGCTCCAGGCCAGCACAAGAAATGATCCTCAACATCCAGCCCTCCTGGATCAACTGTGCCCCAGAGACTGGAGGAGAACAGAGGCAGAGCCAAAAGCTCCTGCAGTGGAGATGCAGGATGGGACAACTTGGGAGCACTGTGAATGAGAAAAAGCTCCCTCCTAGTCTTGGAGATGGGCTTCAGCTCCTGCTTAGGGCACCGTTTGCTTGCCACAAAAAGTACCTGCTGAGGCTGATGGATGAGCCCTGAAAGTCAAACATTATGACAGCTGCCAGGCACTACACTGGATCCTGTCTAATGCAGCAGGTTTGATTTTCTTTGCTGCTGCAGTGCGTAAGCAAAAGTGGAGCTCCTGATCCCAAAAAAAGGCCGACAGTGTGAGTCAGGATTTGGCCAAGCAAGTTCTCTGCTGGTAGGTAGTTGCCGTTCTGTAAACTTAGCTTGCTCTCCTGCTGGGACAGAAAAAGAGGGAAATTAAGGGAACTGCACAGTCCTGCTGCTGGAGATACTGTGTGTTTCACTATTTCTTATCCTTCCCAAAGGTTTTTTTTTCCTCTCTAATTCTTGATGTTGTAGCTGAGATAGAGCAGCTCAAGGCACAGCACTGCTCCTGACCAGGAATGGCTTATCGGGCAACCTGAGCAAGTTCAGCCACTGTTTAGTTTTGTTGATTAGGCTGGGGACTGTCATAATTTTCTCTCAGACAGCAGTGACCACCCCACCAGTCTTTAGCAAATAAAATACCAGAAATACATTCTGAAAAATGTGAACATAATACTCATGAAGGACTATTAATGTGTGCAGAAACTATGCAGGCTGCAAATACACCTTCATCCTGACCTACAACATTCCTCTGACTTTAGTCCTAATGGAGACAGCCAATTATGGTTTTATGATATAGATTACGGGTGAGCACCCGTTGCTGTTTGTGCCAGTCTTCATCAGGGTCCAAGATTCTCTTTCTTGTATCTAAAATGAGGGAAGCTATGCAAGTTACTCTACCAAACAATTCTGTTATAAATATACACAAAGGTCACTGTTATTTCCAACTGGTGCATATTTTTTTTAACTTGACACACTATATCTGAAAGCCTGTACCACAGATGTGAAGAAAACCCCGACCTTAGGACATTGTGCAACAGCTATAATTATTTCTTCCTAGATTTTTTATCAATTTAAACCCACTAAAATAAAAAGAATCCATCTCAGGAGCAGAGGGGTTTTTTCATTTGCTAGCAGTTGAAGACCGGCAGTAAGCAAAATCATCCGTGAGAAAACTTCAGCTCCGTTAGACAGTTCAAGAGGAGAGTCCTGTGTGGAAAATATTTTTTGGATATGTAACATTAGAACTCTATTGAAATTAGACATTTTCAGTGAGACTGAAGTCTGAGCACAGAGAAGATTATGAATGCTCCTCAATTAATGTAATTTGTTCTTCCACAGGGGACAAAGTAAGATGGAGATATTCGAAGGGGGATTTTGTGAATTCCTGCAACTCACAAGGACCAAATCACAAGATGTTGAATTGTTCTGTGATTTCTGTTGAGGCCAAATAGTTAAGGTGGAAACCAGCTGAACAAAGCAGCAGAGCATCCAGTGTGTCCTCCTTTGATGTCACTTCAGTTGCAAAAGGGGAAGCTGATATCTTTGTGTCTGGAATCTGATTTTCGCAAATGGCTCGGTGCTACAAACAGTTCATTCCATCCAGCACTGTACCGAGTTTTAATGTTCTTCTTATAGTTTCCATTTTCCAGTATCTTTCTACTTATCGTTAGCATAGATATGGTATTTCCTGTATGGAACTGTAAAGTTTTGTTCCCCTTCACCCACAGCCTCTAGCTAGATGGACAGAAAGATGGAAGATTGGGGTGAGAGTTTCCCCTGCCTCATCCTGATATGAATCCAGTGCTAACAACACTGAGATGTCTACAGGGAAAGAATGGCTTTTGTGGAGCTATGTACCCCTTACTTGTCTGACCATTCCAAAGCCAATGTTTCCTTAGAATCCCTGTCCCCAAGCCACCAGTAACTCTTACGCTTGCAAGAGAAGTGTCTGCAGGTCACTATTTCTAAGAACACCACACTTGCAAATTCCTAGAACACTTTTGCTCTGTGTAAGTAAGCTGGGAACGTTGTTTTGCTAGACAGAGTATGGGAATGACAACCCGGTGCCCATCTACTCAAGTCCTCTGGAATGTGAATAGATTTCCAGCATGGGGCTGAATACTTCTGTTTGTTAACTTAGTGGAAACCACTTGGCATAGGAACATGTTCCAAGCATGATGCAGACATTTGAAATTAATACAGAGCACTCTCTCTGGCTGGGGTCCAGCTGTTGAAAGGATCCATGAAACCAAAGTAGGGTTTTTTTCAGGTTTGTTCACTAGAAAAAGTTCTAGAAAGTCAGTGCCGCACAATTTTCATTTCTGCTCTGTCAAAACCAATCCTGAAAAGTTATCTGTCCCGATGTATGAAAACTTTTCCAACCCAGACAGGTTATGCAATGCTGAGCTGCAAAATGCAGAAGGTATCTAATTAATCAAAATAATTTTTCAATATTTCTGCCATGCGAATCAGGTATCAACATTTTCCTGCAATTTAGAGGGATGAATACTCAGAAAGCTGCTGTTTCCTCTCTCCCCAAACCTTAACGGCTTCACTGACACCTTGTTGCAGGCAGGACCTGTCCATGCAAATTGTCCCCAAGTGCAGGCTTGGCAAAGGCTTTCCTCTGTGGCTTCCTTCACATTCACGGTAACCGAGGCCTTTTGTGTTTGGCTGGCACAGGGAAATGAAAAAGGGCAAACAGGAACTTTCCTAATTCAGGTTTTGTGAACTGCTAATTTTTATAATGCTAGAAATCTGCACCATGTAAAATCTGTTTAAGATTTGTTCCTTTGTTAAGAGCATTAACAAACATAAAGTAGGACTGCTCCTAGTTCCCTTAGTGCTCTCAGCTCCCATTCTCTGTTTAACCCAGCTTTAGCTACCACAAGAGATACTGGAGCTGATGACTGACCAGTGCTTCTAGTTCTCAGAGTTTCAGAGTAGAGCCTTGTAATGCCATTGAGCACTAAAATAGAAGAAAGGAGCATGATGATGGAGCAGCATGAAGGTATATTCTAGTAGCTGATGAACTGCTGCTGTCCGAAGTGAATCCATTCCTCCCTTAAGGGAAAATGATTTCATTTTTTTTTCATCAAGGTGCTTATAGCTGATCAGAGATATTCAAAGTCTCCCAAGATCTGAATTTTTGCTTTAAATTTAAGACAAAAGTTTATGCAATTCTGTAAATTTTTAGGTAATCAATAGAATTCTATATGCAAACTTTAGTACTGTGAATCATGGAGTCTCAAAAAGCCGGTTTTTAAAAAATTCAGCTACAAAGAAGTGCTACAGATGGGCTTTTATTTTTTAACTAGATCTAAAAATAACTTTATACACAAGTGAATTGATTTTATTATAAATTGAACAGGAAAGACAAGCCCAGTGTAGGAATGGCATACTGGTGGGGCTGGCCAGATGACAAATTAAGGTTACAGAACTAAGAATAAGAAAATTATCTAATCCTTTCTTCTGACTCTTTTACTCTCTGGCTGTGTGGGAATTGGAATAAAATGAGAAACCTGTCAATCTCTAGGGTGTCCTCTGCTGAGGAAATGTATCTGCAGTGCTGAATGAGCTAAGTGGGATAGTGAAGGAAGTAAACATTTGAGCATTTTCTATCCTGCTGTTCTCCACACGTAGGTTTCAGGATAACTTTGGGGAGAGACGGGGGTTGTCTTTGTGGCTAAGCACGTCAGAAGTTGTGCAGTGACTTACAAGCATTTAGTTTTAAAGTGTTTCTAAGCGGCTACATACAGGAGCAAGGCAAGAAATCATCTTTAGGAAGAACAGGGGAGAAGTCCCTCTGCCACTGCTGTCTGCTGTGGTTTTGGGCAACTGCTGTGGCTGAGAGTCTCTGTGGAGCAACCTCTGTGCTGCTGCTCCTCTTTGGACATGCTTTCCCCTATGTCCCCTGTGCTCTTTCATAAATAATTGTAGAAAGGAAACTAAGACGAGTATGTGCTTTAGCAGCCTCAGCTCAGTCTGGTGTTATACATCATTCCCTTCTTACTTGTGTGCTGAACTGTCAGTGCAAGCAGTAGGTTGTTTTTATATTTAGAAAATAATGTATTAGTTGAATGGTAGTTCTTCCGGCTCATGGTTTGCTAGCCTTCTTTGTCCACACTTTGTGGACAAAGATTTGTGTAATCTAAGGAGGCAGCAATTTCCATCTTCAAAGGAACATTGCAGCAAGGATTCCTCCAATTCCCGTTTGTTAGAGGTTTTTATTGAAGTAGTTGTTCCTGCTTTTTGTGCACAGCTTGCCCACTACAAGCTTCCTTCATTGCCTCCAAAAATGTCAAACTGACTCCAGGAGAGCTGACACAGCATCCAGTGTGTCAGGCTGTACCCAGACATGGTAACGCTCTCCTATTTGCCGTACATACTCAAGTATTGAGGACTTCATTAGAGCCCCAGCAAATACAGACAAGAGCCATCAGGACAAGGCAGCTGAAAAATACAATGCAGATGATTTTTAAAAGAAGAAGGCTTATTGCTCCTGGTGTGTAGGAAGGTATAATTCAAGCCTAACATGAGAATGAAGTAGCTTTTGCCTTACAAAATTCTAAAGCACCAGGAGCTGCCATAGAGGCTTAATATGGCTCTAGGGCTGGGGTAAGAGACTGCACTAGAAGCCAGCATTGGTCAAATCTGTGTGGTGGCAGTGCCTGTATGGAACAAGGAATGGAAGACAGAGGGAAGCAGGTTTGGAAGGGAGCAAGGGCTCCAGGTGATTGGGGAAGCCTTTGAGGGACTGGAGCAGGCCATTGAGGTGCCTTGCAGATGGGACAATCACTGGTGAGCAAAATTTATTTTTATCTGGTGAGGTTTGAGCCCTTCTGGGTTCAGGGCAGTGGGACGTTATGTACAGACTGTAAGTGTACAGGATTACAGCAGAAAAGAGAAGAAAACCTTGTGTGCATTGTTTTCTTCCCAATGGAAACAACGTGCAGGGCACTCAACTTTGGCCACTTATTTACAAAAAGTGTGAGTACTAAAGAACAGAGGAGGGAGAGGATATTCAGAGATGGCAAATTCTTTAGAAATGGAGTGTGAAGCAGAAATAATTGGTGAAATTACAGGAGAGGAAGAGAGATTTTCTCCGGTAACTGTTAACCATAAAGCAAAATTGAAAATTATCCCTGTATCTTTTGTGCAGAGAGGAGGGCTGGGACCAAGCAAGTGGCAGAGGCTATTCCGGTTGGGTAATTTTCAAATCAGAGATACAATTACTGTGGAGACAGTTGTAAGGCTGTAATAAGAAATGGTGTTCATAAGAGAATTAGTTCAACCTTCAGTCAGAGAATATTAATTTCCAAAATTAACTGTGTGGCCTGTCACAGTGAGAGTTGAGCCGGTATCATCATCGTGGAGAATGACAGGGCTTTTGGAAATAACTTTCTCACATGTGTGTGGGTTTAGGTCTCAAGGTTGCACACCTTGAGAAAGCTCAGTCTGCTGTGCTGGATATTGTAGAGAAGACAGTAGTGGGGTCTGCACTCTTTCAGAGCTGGGTAGGTTTCCCCATGCAGCAGTAAAGTACAGCAGAGAGCTGCAGTGCAGAATGGAGAAGGCTGCACCACCCTGGGAGAGAGCAGGCACAGGGAGAAGTGCAATCACGAGTAACCTGGCTGTCTTACACTCAGCATGCCTAGCACCCATCTTATTTTTGCCCTGTGTGGGGCATTTTTGCCACTTTGATGCTGTGCCTGCCATGGGGGGTGAGATGCTGCAAGCTGAGCTGGACACCTAGTGCTTCTCAGAAAGGTGGTAAGTGACAGCAGGCAGCAGTGCCAAGGGTTTTTTCTCAGCCTTTAATAAAACTGTGAGATTCCTTTTACAGCTGTGCAATCCTGGAAAAGCTGGAGGCTTGCATGGATTTACACAATGGCAGAGTTTGTCCCGGGGCATATTAGGAAGGAGAACTGTTAGCATTCTTTTCAAGGAGTGTGACCAGTGACAGCTGGCAACCTATTTCTAGTACTCACCACTTCAGTTTCTCAGATGACATCTGAGAGCATCTACCAGCATTTAATTCTCATTAGTACATTCTTGGGAATTTTTGTCATTTGCATGATGTGTGAATTCTGCACCTCTTTTCCTTCACTCTGCATTAGGAAAAAAATCATCACAGAAGACATCCATCCAACTGCTTTTTCCAGCTATGTAATTCCGATTGCTCTGTCCTTTGGTTTGCACGCAGCCATCGCTGCCTTTAAATAGGCAGTGTGAAGATTACTCCACTCTCCCCTTCCTTTGTTTCTTTGCTCTAAACATGAATAAGCCAGAAGTGGCCTCTTGTGCCACAGTATAGAAAGGATTTGTGGCAGCAGTCAATAACTAAAAGGGATGATAAGGGATGTCTGGAGTTTACCAATATATGCAAAAATAGGAGACAAGTGGCTCTCACCGTCTGCTTTAGGCTATGCCATCCTTTAAAGAGGTGCAATTTAATCTGCTTCAGGCAGGTAGCCCCAGGGCTTGCTTGAAGTGAGATGGACACCCATCTCCAGAAAGAGACACTGCTTTGGAGAAAGGGATGGAGACAGGGATCTCTGCCAGCTTTCTGAGGAGGAGGGGGAGGGGAGGGGAAACTGGGCTAATGGGTGATATCCCTGATGGTTTCTATCTGCAGTGAGATGGAGTAAGGGAGCTCATCCTGGCAATGAAAGGTCATGTATGGGGAGAACAAATTGAAAAGTCCCTCAAATAGAGGAGGAGGATAATGTTCAGGAGGGAGGTGAACATCTGTGAACTGGATCGAGGCAGCTATCTAAAAAGGACTGAATGTATGACCTGGGTGCTAAGGTTTTCAGAAGTGAACAGTTTTCCTCTTCAGCTTTCACTGTTCTTTGTGAGGACTGCACTTTCTCTACTTCTGCTCTTTCCATTTTATGCTTTTGCTTCAGGCTTTCCCTAAATTAAACTTTAATCTTGGAAAAGAGAGAGGAAGAATTCATTTCAAACGTGAGCTTGTGAGTACCAGAGGACTTGCGCAAATCTGTTAAATCTTCAGATCTGGCTGGAGTTTTCCATTTTTCAGCAGTTTCCTGGACTGAGCATGCCTTGAGGCTCAAGTCCTCTCATCTTGGCCACAAAGATGGGAACAAATGGGACACATTCATCCTGCCTTGAAGAGGGATCCCTGGTAGCATGACCAGTCATGAGATAAAGATAGATATTTCTATCAAACAGTACTGTGAGTTTCTTCTTAGATCTTGGTGGATACTTTTGGTCTTCAGACTAAAAAAAGGAAGAGAGGAGATGGGTTTTCCTTACAGCAGAGAAACAGTAAGGAAATCATCTCCACTCTAGTTGGTATAAAAATGGATTTAAAAACATGACAGTTCACTTTGGTACATGGCAAGAAGAAAAGCAAGCTGACATCATCTGTATCAAGTTTTCCTTCTGCTTCTGTCCTCCAAGGTCAACCATCCCAACAAAGGAGACCCAGCCTATGCTATAGGAGTGAGAGAAGCTTTTAGATCTTTCCTGGCAAGTATGTGCCCTTTGCAGCAGAAATGAGTATCCCAGAGGCTCCTGGCTCTGCTGCAGCACCAAACTGAGCTGATGGCTGAGGACTTCAGAGCTGTGCACAGGGATCCCTGGCCTCTCTGCTAGACACATGTCATGTGGGATGGGTTCTTGTGTCTCCTCTGGCATCTGTGGGGATCTTGGGCTGCTGTGCAGGGTGGCTGGCTCAGGCTCCTCTTCCACAGGCACATTTTCTCCCTGCCTCTGGACTCCTCTGCACGAGAGTGAGTTTGGGGGAAATTCCCATGCTCCAAAACAAAACTCTTCAAACCTCATCCACAATAGTGCTAGTTTCCTCTTTCCCTAATTTTTAAAAAATAAGAAAGAAGTGGTGAAGTACACCTCACCTAACAAGTACTCATCTGGATGTCCATGCTTCTGGGGCTCAGTGCCTGCAGTAGCTCTGCAAGAAGGCTTCGGCTCTTTGGCTGTGTCCTGGCAGGGATATAGGGATGAGTAGCATGAGGGCATGTTGGGATGTCCAGGCAGCACATGGATGGGAGCAAGGGGCCCAAGGCAGCAAACTGGGAGTTACTGTTGCAGGAGCAGCAGGGTTGTGACACAGCTGCGTGCTGGCAGGAGCATAGTCAGAGTGGGCACCCATAGCACTAGTAGGACTCTCATCTTGAGATCCTTGGTCTGGACTGTCCTGCGCACTGGATTGCACACTGTGTAGCTCTTTTGTCAGAGTTTTCTACAGCGCAAGATGGTGACCTCTTTATTTCTGGTCACTAGACAGCCTGTGTGTGGCTTGGAAAGCAGCTGTGGTTTCCAAGGGACGAGAACAGAGATGTCAGAGGCAGCTTGCTTTAGGATATTTCAGCAGTTGCCCTAGGACCTGTTGCTGTACAGCACTTGATCCAACCCCCTTATAGCTTTTTGTGCATAGCTGGACACTCCCCGGGGGCTCACCAGCTCCACCAAGATGCAGACTGATCACCCATTTTTTGACCTGAGAGATGGGCAATGGTAGCTTCTGCATGGGGAGAGAACAGCATGCTCTTCCAGGCCTGAGCTCCAGGCTTGCAGAGGAGGGGGCAGAAGCCCTGATGCTTGGAGGTTTTGGAGTTTTCCTGGGGGAATAAAATAAACCAGAAAGTCTACAGTAGGAGTAGCCAGGAGGAAGGTGAACTGCCTGACCCCAGCAGGTGCTTTCTGTCCAGATTCAATGGAAGGAGGGTGGTGGTGTGCTTAGAGCAACAGTAATTAAGATTCTGATAACAAGTTAGGAAAACAACTGCTGGGTTTAATAAGGCTGGATTGCCCCGGTGCCCACAGGGCAGTGTCACCTTATGAAACTCCCCATGGGGGCCACGGCAAGGATGGGAGGCATTTGCTGCATTGGCAGGGGTGGATGTGCTCTGGTGATGCCTCAGACCTCCTATCTGCCCTTGGAGCTGCTCAGAGTTTTTGCATCTGTCCCTAGAGGTGTGCTCCCAGACTGGAACACCACCTCACCTTGGTCTTGTAACCCAGCAGGTTTACAGTCTGTGAAAATTGTTTTCCATCTCTCACACAGCAATAGCAAACTCCCAGGCTTGAGTAGAGCTAAATTCAAAAGAAAAAGCAATTTGTCTATAATTTCCTAATGATATGAAACACATTGCATAACTAAACCCATCCTGCCCGACTGAACGCCATAAACTGCTCCCTGCCTGCCCTGTTCTTCATCCCAGCCTGCATCCTGTGACTTGCTCTGCGTCTAATCTCATGATATTGCACAAGGTGTTTGCAAACATCCAAAGTACCTTTTACTGTTGTGAATACTCTTATCAAAGTTTTGGAGGCAGCTTTGTGTAAGCAGTAAGTCTCTTTAGGTAAACAAACACATTAAATTGTACTAATAGGTGACCAAAAATTTACCATCTCCTATTAATAAAATGCTGAGCTGGAACCATCCCAGGCTTTTTGAGCATACCTTCTGAATATTTACATCTGGAGAGTACACAGTGTTTACAAGAACTCATGTTTATTTATCCAAGAACACTTTCACAGAAAAGCTCCTGTATGATGAGCTGTACATTTTGCTTTGCCAGTTTATTGACCTTTAGCAGTGCCTAGCTACTTGTTTGGTGAAAACGATAGTGTTAATCTTAACTGCCACATGTAATGCATCCTGAGAACTATCCTCCTTTTTTAGAAAAAGAGTTTGGGTGGCTTGAAGCTCCTGTGAAGAGGGTTTGAATTCAGCATATCTCAATGGAAAGCAAATATCATTGCTGTCCGATGACACTTGATAATTGGCTGGAGGAAAAGTGTTCGTGCTGGGAACTCACTCGTTAGCACATCCCCAACGATCCTGCTGGCACTTTCCAACTCTTAATGGCTTTTATACTTGAGCCAGTGTGGGTCTTGCAGCTGGATGCCCCTCTACTCAGGTGGCCCTGCTGGGTGTTGATAGTGCAGGAGCAGGTTAGGAGGCAGAAATGTGGCTGCTGCCTCTTCTCCAGTTAATGGGGTGACTTTCAATCTTCTTGCTGCCTACTCCAGTATTTCCGCAGCAATGAGTATATTCATCCAAGGGCACTTCCGCAGAAAAGCTGCTTTATGCTTTCTTTGCTATATGTTTTTGCTGCCAGCGTCCTGACCTTTAGAACTCACCACCAGTTCTGCCTTAAAACAGTTACTGTGAGCAGAGCTGCACAGAGGCCAATGGGAACCGACCCGGGGACTGTGCTGGCTGTTGACAACCACTGTGTGTGGAGTTGGGCTGCTATGGAATGTACCTGGCTACATCAGTTGTTGCTGGTCTTCCGGCTCTGCAAGTACCTGACTAAGCAATGCCAAACCGCTCAAAGTGATGGAAGATGGGAAGGAGAGAGGAAGGTACATTGTAGATACTGATCAACCCCCTCTCCTCAAATTGCAAAGGCAAAGAGTCTTTAATTCAGTCCTTGGTATGAATTGAGATTACCTCCAATCTGAGTTAATTAAAGATGATTTCATGCAGCATTTCTTTCCTTAGAGAGGAAGCTATTTACCTCTGCAGGAAGAGATTTGAGATAAAGACCTGAATTTCTGTTTCACTGTCTAATAGCTTTATATGAAGTAGCACAGGAACAGAAATTGAATCCAGGTTTTAATGTTTTGGAGGATGCCAAGCACAGGTTGCAGAACTGTAACCACACTACTCCAGGAACAAGTGGACCATGCAGGTCAGAGTAGCTGTATGAGCAGGGATGGAGAGTCCTATTTCTAATGTCTGCACATTAAGTGCTCACTGTGCCACTGGTAGTAGCTGTAAGTTAAAGATGGGACATGAGGGTGGGAGCACTGTGTTTGAGTGCCTGAGCACAGGTTTCACGGTGCAATGGTGAAAATCCAAAAGGGTAAATGAGAAGTGGGTGAAGTACAAGATGAAGAACTACTTGATCTTAATTTTTCAAATGCTGAGGAATCATCATAGAAAAATACTAGAAAACATGTTTAGGATTGAAGAACTGATAAATGAAAATGTGAAACCTGCTAGAATCATACATACACATGATGAGGAGATGTAGAAGAGGGGGAGATGTAGTAGAATGCATCAATTGAAGGCTAGAAACCACAAAACAGTGTCTATGGTCTCCTCAGGAAGATACTGCTCTTGAGGAACCATAAGGGTAAATTCTGTAGTGAGATTCATGCAGGGACTTCAGCTAGACACGCAGCTAAAGCCAGGGCTGGCACAGTCTGGGAATGCCCTACTTGGCCATGCTACTGCTTCTGACAGCCTTGGGCTAGTTAAAAGGAAAGGGTGCAGAAAGAACAGAAGCTGTATTGGGGGCTGGAAAAGCAGCAATGGAGTAGAGGCATTTTGGGAAGCTGTTTGGACTTTATGCTGAGTTTCCTTCCTTTGTGCACTCAGGACTCAAATCTGAATTGCCAAGGGCAGGGCACTCCAACTGGAGAGCCCCTGTTTCTGCAGAGATGAGGCAGTCATTTGGGATTTACACATGGGTAGAGGGTACTGAGACAATCTCAGCAAGGCACCGCAGGATCTAAGCTACAAGGGGAGGAAGGTAAGAGAACTTCACTTGTCTGTAGCCTGGTTTCCCCAAAGCTTTTCCCCAGAGCTTGTAAAATAATACTTCTCAAAAGCTCAGAGATCCAAGTTTGTTATGTACAGTTCTTTCTTTAGGAGTCCCTGAGCAAAGCCAGGGAGCCCTCAGTGAAGTGTAACTAACACACATGTAGTCTACACCTGCTCCTAAATACTCAAAAATTCATTTTTTAAGGGAACAGCCCTGAAACAGAGGCCTCTGGGGTTATGCAGGCCTGGGAGATAGATGTTCATCCAGCTGGGAAAATCTCACCAGTCCAGCCTGAATTTTAACCCACAGAAAACCTCTGAAGTGCAAAGCAACCTGGAAAGTTCATTGGGAGTTGATGGCATTCAGCACCTCCCAGGTCTGGGCTGTCAGAGAGTGAGTTTTAATAGCACATTAAGTATGAAATGCTGGAACGTGATCAAGCCCTAACACAAGGAAGTAGCTTTTAATTAACAAGTTCCATATGCTATATATGAAAAGTAACAGCCATTATAATTTCTTAGAATTAAGCTACTTATCAAAAAGCCTCCAATGCTGAGTTTAGCTGCCTTACTTTAAAATAAACATTTCTGCATTGAGGTGGCATGAAAGAAGATTTGCTTAAGTTAACCTCTTATACTACTGGAAAGGATTTAACAGCTTAGAGTATGTGCTTTACTTCATATTGAAAATCAGATGAGTTATATTGCTTGCAGCACCGGCACTGACAGAAGCCATTAATAATTTAGGCTCATGGGGTTTGTTTGCTTTAATTTATTTCCAAAAAAAATATTTTCACTGCAGAATGCTAGAATAACTCACAGCAAAACATTCATAGTTATATGATGAATTTCCTCCAGTAAAAACCTTAGACTGGAATTAGCTGTGTTTGGACCACAAAGTTCTAGAGAATTATATCAAACACAGCCATATGAAACCAGAAGCTCAAAAAGTAGTTTGGTTTTGCTGAAGTTTCTGAGCTAACACACATCGTTGCAATCAGTATCAGGGAGGTGAAGTCATGCTTAACCACATCCTCACAGTATTGTTATCTTCCAGTTCTCTCTGGCTTTGACACATCAATTTATTAGGCAAGAAGATACCTTTTAATGCTTGTATTGGTTTTAGCTGGGATGGAGTTGGTCCTCCCCATGACATCGCTCACGATGCTGCTTGTGGTCGTAGCTGGACGGGTGTTGATAACACACCAGTGTTTTGGCTACTGCTAAGCAGGGATTTTTCCTTTCTTAACATTCTCCCCAGCTGAGGAGGGCTGAGGGGTGGGCTGGGCCAGCTAACCCACACTGGTCAAAGGTCTAGACCATATGATGTCAACCCAGATATAAAAGTGAGGAGAAAGAAGTAAGGGTTGGGGGGCATTATGTTGATGGTGTTTTGTCCTCCAGAGCAACGACTATGTGTATCCTAGAAAGGCAGCTAAACACCTTTTGCTCATGGGAAGTAGAGAATAATATTTATTATTTGCCTTTCCTTACATGCCTGGCTTTTGCTTTTCCTGCTTTATTAAACTGTTGTTTACCCACTAGCATCTCATTATATTTTTCTCTTTCCTGTCCATCCAGGAATGGGGAGTGATAGGGCAGCTTTGGTGGGCACTTGGCCCCCAGCCAGACCCAAACCATCACAACGCTCTTACAGTGTCATGGTGTTCTGCTGCTACCACTGAAGGACGGAATTAGCTGACTTGGTCTGGTAGATCAGATGATGTGCATATTTTGAAGCCCACTTCACAAATTAGATCATAATCTGTGGTTTCAAAAGATTTTTCAGCGACTTTTACAGTCACACAAAAACTGTAAGAATTTGTATTTAAAAATAAAACATCCCAGAACGAAGCTGTGTGGAAGGTGGAAGGATAGACAGGGCCAGGTCACCAAATCCAGTCTTCACTACCACAGGCAACCACATCACAGAGTCCCCTTCAAAAGGGATTCATAAGTCTTGAGAAAGCATTCTCCACTCTGCGGGGGCCTTTGATATTGAATACAGCCTAATTGCATAGCATGTGCATTCCTGATTAAAAAGAGAGGGGGAAAAAAAAAGAAATACAAGTAAACTCAATTTGATTGATGTTAATATTTACTGTAGAGTAGAAACCATCATTCCACCCACTAAAACATGATCAATCAGAGCTTGCTCTCTTGCCCACGAGAGCTAAAAAGGGCATGAGCTGCTTTGCAGACTCATGTTGTGCACAGATGACCAAGCAGCATCCCTGAAGCACAGACACACTGCCTACACGCTTGCAGTAGGAAGTTGTGGTTCCGCCTCCTGTCTGCTGCTGTATTGCCCATCCCCAGCATTCCCAAACCATTACAACGCCATAACATCATTAAATAGAATTATTGTATTACAGGCTGGACTTGATGATCTTAGAGGTCTTTTCCAGTCTCAATAATTCTGTGATTCTGTGAAATACTGTCATTTTTTGACTGGGATTCGGAAGCTCTTGATCAAGAGATTTCAAGCTTTTCTATGGAACCAGCTGGGACCAAGGCTGCTCCATGAAAGTGATGGCTGGAATTCTACTGAAAAAAACATTGAAATACTCTGGGCATGAAGGAAGGGGGCCCAATTAATAGAAGGCCAGGAAAGCCCATGGGCTTCTTCGCACACCAGGATACACCCTGGGGACAAAGAGGTTTTTGCATATGATTTTGCTCACAGTGTTTCATCTCCTCACATCAGCATGGATTTTACAGGTACTCTGCTTGCACGTCCCTCCTGCAGTGTTGGTGGTACTTGTGCGAGCCCCAGCACATATGTGACAGCTGCCTGCTTTGACTGATACCATGTTTTCTACAAGACATGTTGCTGTTCCGCGGGTCCTGCTCTCTGTCTTTGATGTATGCTCTGCTGATCACTTGTCTGAATGCTGGACACTTCATGCTTTTCTAAGTCCTACTTGTCATCGGGCACTTTTCCAGAGGCATATGAACACCAGACTGCTGTGCATGTTGCTGGATCCCTCCCCATTCACCCAAGCTGTGGGCCCCCCATGTTAATTAGGGGGGATCACCGGTACTTGAGGTTCTCACTGTCATCACAAAAAGATTGTTTTAGAAATTAATTTTCTACTCTAAGCATTGTTTTCTGAAGACACTTGTGTTTGTTTCCTGTGCAGTTGTGCAAGACCATTTGCACTGCACAGCACCTTCCATGACAGCCATCCCTTCGCCTTCCACTCATTGCCTTCCACCGCTGGTGGTCAGGCCCACCTCACTGCCACGCCAGCTGTCTGTATTAATTGCTCTCTCTCCTTCCACCTCACCAACTCCCCATCTGTTTTTCAGCTATAGCTTAAATCCCTTTTGATCTGATCCCGAATCATGACTTCAACAGGAGCCTGTGCACAGATTGTTTCTGGGAGCAGGTCCTTCCCTCCCTCCTGCTCCCTGTCTCCCTATGATTTTGCCTGTGGTGCTTACTGCTGCATATTGAATTTCTCCTTGTCAAGGGCTGAATCCTGCAATGTTGTGGGATCCATGGCCTTCATCCTTAACAATACACACATAGCTGCATTTTTGGGGGCCCAATTAATGTGGTTGAAATCATGACTGCACTTAGGGCTTTTCTGGAGACCATCCAGAACACTTGCAGGATGGAAGTGCTATATCCTAAACTGCCCTAAAGGCATGCTGCAGTGCACAGCATAGCCAAGTAAGCGTGTAGGGAGCATTTATCCTCTCATTTCATTTAAAAGGCATTTTATTCACTCTAGTGGTTATTTAATGCCATTATCTATGTACTCAGTTTAGTTAACTTCATGCACCACTATTTAGACAGTATTTTTGGATTGGAGACAAATATCCTCAAGTTAATTGAAACTACAACATGGCTCAGTTATTGTGTAGTCATGAGAACCTCACTGTGTGATCAGAAATCATTACCTAAGGTGATTCTTTTGTATCCCAAACACTGGCATTGATTGTAAACCAAAAAGCCAGAAATCACACTCCAGAACAATCTTCACAGCATGCTCTGTCTTCTGAATCTTGAAAAGTAACAGAACAGAATGCCCCGTATAGTCATAGGCAGCCCCTTTCACCCATAGAAGAAGTGATTGACCAGCATATTTATCAATAATTTGCTTATGCAGACTTTCATAAAGTGTACTTCAAAGTGTTTCTGTTTTCCTGGCATGATGATAGATAAAACAGATACACATGAGATACCCCTACTGCCACACGAATGCAAAGAACCAGAGTCCACGCACTGCAATTACAGCATAAACAGAGAGACATTAAACTGTTACTGAGGAATGTGGGTTTGGGCAACTGAGTCTCCCTTTTTGTGTGCGGAACCCAAGCAGAGAAAAGGGTCAAGGCAGAGCTCGCAGGTGAGCAAAGAAATCTTCAAAATAGAAAATCAGTATCTGGGAATTATCTCATGCAGCTACTCCCTGGAAGAAATTCCTGTAACCGTCTTTTTTTAATAGGTTAGCAAACGGAATGTAGTAGCACACATCAGCAAGAAAATCAGTACCTTTGTTCTGTGAGAGAACAAATGGTAATCATCACTTGTAAAACAAAGGAGAAAGCTGAGCTTCAGTGACTACTGTCAAACCGGCTTTTAAGATTTGATCTTGCAAAGCTCTGAGTAACCTCAGCTCCCACTGAAATCAGTGGAAGTTGAATGTCTTCTGCAAAGAAGACAAAAAGGTTGATTGAGCAAACTTAGGTGATATATTGCTTTCAAAATACCGGAGGTGTTTTTGTGACATGAGAGGAAACTTCTAAAAAGATCTGGAAGGAAGATCAAAGTCCTGTGAGTGAAAAAAAAAGCAAGCTGTGACATTTGAGCAATGAGAGACTCAAAGGGTCTGGGAGGAAGAGGGTGAGTTACCAGACACCTGGCTAAATTAGGGCTTGCAGGATCCACCCTCTAAGGTCTCTGGACTTCCTTCCCATCCTCACAAAGGACAGGAAAAGGATAGTCTTCAGTAGGTGGGCATTGCCTGACCCTTGCTCTCTAGAGCAAGCTCTGCTCCCTATTTCCACCCCAGGAAGCAGTGCAGGTGCTGTATATCTGCGTGTGGCGCAGAGTTTACAGGAGGACTCCCCTGGAAAAAAAAACAAGATAAATGAATTTAGGGGAAACTGAGAGCAGTCCCCCATACTTTGCATTATTCTGTTTGGTCCCTGATCACATTTAGTTTTACCTTTGACCATTCTACCAGGCGTAAGCTGGCACTTGAAAGAAAGCAGGATGGTGGAGTTAAGGGTCTCATGTGGTAGGAACAGAATACGTAGCAGAATCACAGCCCAGGACTTTGGGAGGGACAAGTTTGGCCATTTCAAGCAATTGCTAGGGGAAATCCCATGGGACAGGGTACTGGCAGGTAAAGGGGCCCAAGAGAGCTGGTCATCATTCAAAGACCACTTCTTTCAAGCACAGCACGAGAGCATCCCAACAGGAAAGAAGTCAAGGAAGGGAGCCAGAAGACCTGTGTGGTTAAGCAGGGAGCTGCTGGGCAAACTGAAGAGGAAGAAGAAGGTCTATAAGTCATGGAAGGAGGGTATGGCCACTTGGGGTGATTATAAGTCTCTACTGAGAGAATATAGTGATGCAACTAGGAAAACCAAGGCATCCTTGGAATTAAACCTTGCAAGAGAGGTCAAGGGTAACAAAAAGGGCTTCTTCAAATACATTGCAGGTAAAACTGAACCTAGAGGCAATGTGGGACCCCTGCTGAGTGAGCTGGGTGCCCTGAAGACAGAGGATACAGAGAAAGCAGACACTGAACACTTTCTTTGCCTCTGTCTGTACTTCTGGGAGCTGTCCTGGTATCAAAGCCAGACTGCTGAGGCTCCAGAGGAAGTTGAGGCAAGAGAGGAGCCTGCCTTGGTTGACAAGGACTGGGTTGGGGATAAGTTGAGCAGACTGGATGTGCATAAATCCATGGGCCCTGGTGGGATGCACCCACACATCCTAATGTCAAGTCTAAACCTCCCCCAATGGAGCTTAAGACTGTGACCCCTTGTCCTGTCTCCAGTGTCCAGAGAGAAAAGACTGACCCCTGCCTGACTATAACAACCGTTTAGGTAATTATAGACACCTATAAGGTCTCCCCTGAGCCTCCTCTTTTCCAGACTAAACAGACCCAGCTCCATCAGCCCCTCCTCGTAGGGCTGACCTTCCAGCCCCTTTACCAATCTAGTTGCTCTTCTCTGGACTTGTTCCAGCACCTCGACATCATTCCTAAACTGAGGGGCCCAGAACTGAACACAATACTCCAGGTGCAGTCTAATCAGTGCCGAATACAGGGGGAGGATAACCTCCCTCTCCCTGCTGGCCACACCATTCCTGATACAGGCCAGGATGCCATTAGCCCTCTTGGCCACCTGGGCGCATTGCTGACTCATGCTGTTTACTGTCCACTAGTACCCCCAAGTCTCTTTCTACCTGGGTACTCTCTAAGAACTCCATTCCCAGCCTATCGTTCTGCCTGGGGTTGTTACAACCAAAATGCAGAACCTGACACTTAGACTTGTTAAAACTCATCCTATTAGAGTCTGCCCATCTCTCCAGTCTGTCCAAGTCCCTCTGCAGGGCCCTCCTACCCTCCAACAGATCAACACGGGCTCCAAGCTTGGTGTTATCTGCAAATTTGCTCATGATGGAATCCAACCCATCATCAATATCATCAGTGATGTTGAACAGGACCGGACCTAACACCAACCCTTGGGGAACACCACTAGTAAAGGGTCACCAACTAGATGCGACACCATTTACCTCCACTCTCTGGGCTCGTCCATCCAACCAGTTCCTGACCCAGCATAGAATATTCCTGTCAAAGCCTCTTGCTGCCATCTTCACCAGGAGTAGATCATGGGAGACCGTGTCGAATGCCTGACTGAAGTCTAGGTAAACTACATCCACAGCCTTCCTCTCAAGCTCCCACATCACAGTCCTTAACAGGACAAAGATACCACTCTAGGCATAAAAGCTCAGGTTTGTATGTTCTCAGCTTCTTTTTCTAGCCCTTTTCTAGAAGGTTGAAACCTCTTTTGCCTCTTGTGAAGGCTTTCTATTGGTGGGAAGTGTCTATCCTCCATCTCCACTGCTGCTGCCATGATGTCTCTGCAAACCTTCTCTTGGCTGTTAAGGCACTTCCCTTCATTTCTCTTTGGCATCACAAAAATCAAGCCATAATAAAATGACCTTTTTCCCCTTTTAAGGCATTAATAGAAAGGGAAAGGCAAAAAGAGACTTCTGCCCCCACAGCTGTGTTGGACTGTATGGATTTGTCCTCAGCTGCCCCAGCCACAGCTGCTTCTTTTCTGTGTCCCCTGTCTCTTCATAGTCCCCTCAGCCCATTCAGCCTCTCTCACAGCCCTGCTCTCACAGCTCCTTGGAGGAAAGGACAAAGAAAATAGAAAGTTTACAGAAGAAACACTGGCCTGACCCCAGGAAAAAAATCAACGCTTGGATTTCTGATCCTGTTGGTGGTCACTAAGCAGTCATTTCGGGAGATCTTGGAGATTTTCTGAGTGAAAGGCAAAATATCTCCACCCTTGCACACAGCTCCTACCCACCTGAGGTATCTGAAGACTCCTGTGGAGCAGGAAGATCTGAGGTGAATCAGATGTACTGAGTTTGGGGTGTGGGAAGCAGAGTAGCTTGGCTGGCACCAGGCTACCGCTTGTTAATGAGCCCAGTCCCTCTGCAAGATTCATTAACTTGGACAAAATGCCCAAATTACCCAGGGGAGCTACGTGCAACTTGCTGACAGATCTTGCTTGCACTGGTTTACCTGTCCTACCACCCACTGGGAACTGAACTCAAGGTTTGAGGATTTACGTTTTGAAAGTAAGAAGCGAGTAAGTCCAGCAAGTGCTTCTGCACCTGACTTACAGCTTTGAGTCCTTGTTTCAAGAGCTATGTACTGCAAGACTTGGAATGTCTGCAAGAAGCTACCCTGCTGATACCTTGAAAAGAAGTACACTGTTTAGCTGGAGCAATGGTGTGAAATGCCTTGGAGAAACTATCCACAGCAGAACAGGCAAGGATATGCGTATGCTTGCATATAAGATAGGCGGCTATGTCTCGGAAAAAAAGAAAATGAAGACCGCAAAGCCAAGCCATACCTGAAATTCATTGGGCTATCTGCAAAAATACTTAAGGGGGCCTCCTTTAGGTTAATTCTTTCATGGGTCGCCAGAGAGAATTATAGTCTGGTTGAGTTATTTTGTTCACATTAATCTTTCTCCAGCAGTCACCACCTTCTTCTTCATAATCTTTCGATTAAGGCATGTATTAATTATTTATACAGCTCCATCCATGTATGTGAATGTTTTACAAAGCAAATAAAATGAGTCCTTGTTTGCAGTAGAGTGTATAATTTAGCACAGACAGACGCAAAATGGGTAAAAAATTCAGGTGTGGAAACAGCAGTGGAGAAAAAATTGAGATGGGAAAGACTTGCAGAGGAGATTGTTTTTCCAGAAGCAAAGCAACGACATTCAGTGTCTGCAGAGGGCTGTTCTGCTGGGAAATGGAGTTTGGAAGGGATGACCACTACTGAGTTGTTTGAAGTTGGTGAGAGTGGCAGAGTGTGAGGCAGAAGGAGCAAAGTCCCGAGCAATGGGAACAGATATGGTGGGAAGACATGGCTGGCTTCTCTATGATCTCTGGGATGACCAAAACAAGAAATATGATGATGGACACAGTGCCTGTGAGGGAAGCAGATGAAGAATTGAAATGCAGTTTGTTTTCAATGTTATAAGACTAGCTCTGTTGTGGGATCTCTACCTTTTCTGTTTATCTATTGAAGACCATAATGGCTGGCTGCTATTTAAGTGAAGAAATAACCAACACAGGAGGATTGGTTGCTGTTCTTGTGTTATTGCTCACAGCTTGTACTGCTGAAGGAGTTCAGGATTCTGCCTTTATTCCTGGATTTTTGCTGGATTTCCCATGAGCTGTGTACTGGGGTGGGGGATTGGCCTTTGCTCTGGACTTTGTTTCTACCTCTGTACTCCTTTATGAGCTGATGCGTTCCCCTGGGACAGAAGTTTTACTGGAGGAGAGAGACACAGTACATGCCAGCGTCTCACTTCTGGTCATCTCATATACATCTGAGTGTAGTTTACATTGCTCACAACAGTTTCAGATCCAGATCATGTGTGAAACCAAGGAATCACCGCTCCAAACTTCCTTCTTAGTTTGGGAAAGATGGAGTGATTTTGCATTGTCTCAGGAGCAGCAAACAACTTCCCTGCCCCCTGTACTGAGATGCAGCCTAGTGTTTAACTTCCCTGGCCCCTCATGACCTGCAGCCATTCAGAACTACCCGAAGTAGAGCTGTCAGAGAAACTGCTGTGGCCATGTGTGCATTTGGAGAGTAGTGGGGATCTGGGGACACCCACTTTGGAGGATTTGCATGGCCTCACCCCAGCTAGAAGGCTCTTGCATGGGAACAGGATGTCTGTGGTTTTGGTTGCCTGCTTAAAGAGACACAGAATGCAGTGTGAAAGATAACTACCAGAGACCTTTGTTAGGAAATGACCAGTGAAGCTCTGAAAGACATTCCAGTTTGACATAGCCTTGAGATACATTGCTATTCTCCTTGGGAAAAGCACAGAAAAAGAGCTCTCCTGGATCTCACAGTTGTCACTGGACTCACTCACAAGGAGGAAAAATCATGCTCAAACTTCTGCTCTAGACAGAGCCAAACTTTTTTTCCCCTCTTAACTAGATGCTTTGAATACCAGCATGTTGCAAGGACTCTTTGCTTCTCTTTGTCCCCATGTTTCACCCAGTGCTTCAAAACCCCTTTCTAAGCAAACTGTAATCAAACCAGGTAAGCTTTTGTGAAAACTAGTGATTTTGCCAAATCTCTATTCTCCAGTAAAAAATTACTCAGTTGAAGAGCTCTCTTCCAAATCTCTGAGTGAGTACCCAAAAGGGGCTGCCTCTACAAACCTGCACTGACCTCTGCTCTAGCCCTGGTGAGAGAGCCCTGATGCTCCTCTCCTCATGGGAATCTCATATCTACAAAAGAAGAACATTTATTTATTTGCATCTTGCTGTCTCTTTCTATCAACACTTGCCTTCCCCTTGCAGTTCCTATAGTACAAGTATCCTACAAAACACATAGTTGTTACATCAGGGTTGTGCTGAGCTCTGTCTGCACACCCTGGCACTCTCTTTGTTGCACAAGGTACTGGTTAGGTCCTAGGCATGCTGGAGCTCAGTCTGACCTGCTCTTCCACAGCAATGTGCCAGTGTGCTTTCTGAGCAGTTGGGTGCAGCCTGGGCATCCTCACCAGCACAGGGGTCTGCAATGGAGAATGATGGTAGAGCTTTTGGGTCAGACTTTCTGGAATTCTTCCCTTATAACAGAGCACATCAAAACTGTGGAAAGAGACTCAAAATTTAAACTTAAACATAAAAACCCAGGTCATCTGAACATAAATTTTAACAGGTAAATTTTTAAAAATAAAGCTTAAAATCTGTTGGGCAAAACAAACTAAAATATGGACTGGTGATAGTTTATGCAGATTGGCCTTCTCCTCTAGGCTTGACTTCATACCACTAGCTTGCTGACTTTTGAAGGTGCTGTGACACCACACAGCCCATCCATCCATCCTTCCATCCATGAATCCATGAATCCATGAATCCATGAATCCATCCATGAATCCATCCATCCATCCACCCATCCACCCATCTGTCCGTCTGTCTCTGGTGGATGCTTGCTGCATGCTGCTTGCAGCACTCAAATATGGCTTTGCAAAGTGCCTGCACATGGGGAAAACTGATTTGTGGCTCTCCTGGTCTCCTGGCTGTCTCGTCCCTTGCTTTCCTCATGTGCTTGTTGTTCCAGAAAGGCAGAGTGTCCTCCCTTACCTGAGGAACACACAATGTCCAAGGTAACAACTCCCTGTCTTCTCCTACACAGCCACTGCTTTTTAAAAGAAGTAAACCAAATACAGTAGGTACTGCCCATTGCAGCTAAAAATGAAATGCCCATGGGGCTACATGACCGTGTTATTGATTATGATAGAAATACGTGTTGGCAGACATACCTGGTGACACAACCTTTGTGGTTTGATATCCTTGTCGTGACTAGGCTTCCAGGACTGCCACCACCATATGACACACGAGACTGAATGCCCCTTATCCAGCTATACTTGCATCTACATGAAAGAAGCTTAATGAGGCTTCTTGGTAAAAGTTCACAGAATTTTTGGAACAATTTAGCATGCAAACTAAATATTTTGTCCTAGAGACAGGTTTTCCTGCTCTTCCTTCTTTGTCTCTTCTCCCTCCTCTTCTCTAACTACAAACCCAAACTGAAACATATGGCAACAGCAACAATCATTAAAACCAAAATCTTTGCTGATTTCCTGGAATAACCCCACACAGCCCCTCCATTCACTGGAGTGGCAGGGAGGAAGGATGGAGCACACTCTCACCTAATTAATTTTCTTCTATAGATGTTTTCTGAAGAATGACACTATTTTACACAGGTGAGTTTGACCTCTTTTCTTGGGGTCCTCAGCACTTGTCACCTTGCGTAACACTAGGGTTTCTCTGTTACTCATGAGAAGGCTGCTGTACGAGTGATGAATGAGTCAGTTAAGATAGTAAGAAATCTCCGTTAACTGCTACCAAATATTTTTCAAGATTGAAAAGAAATTGATTTTTAACCATGTTTCTGTGGATATAATGTTGGGACTCCCGTGAGAATTAAAAAACTTACTATGTAAGTTTGCCGTGCAGTTTAGCTTTTAATTAGTTCTTTACCCTACAGTTCTTTAACCAAAGATACTTTCCATGGCAGCCTTCTGGTCACGTTACTGGTAATATACAGCGACTTAAAGTAACACATACCTACGCACAAATCATGGGGTGTGTGGGCTTGACATAATTTTAAAGGTCATGTCTATTTACCATTGAACATATTTTCCTGCTTATTTAACAATTGCATTTTTGGACAACAACATGTAAAATATTTCTGTGTCACAGTCAATAAACAGCTTTTCTAATTAAAAAGGTGAGGAAGGTTTATATCTGAGGGAGAAGGGAAATAATGGATACAAGACACAGCTGCTGATATTTGGATACTACTTTGTGAGGGTAATAAAATATTAACTACTCAGACATAAATCCCATGCACTCAGCAGTCCACTAGGCAACTGCTTGCCTCATTCCATATTTTAATTTTTGGAAGTATGTTCACACCGAGAGCCTGGTCACTCAACAGTTGGATTATGACATCAGTGCTTTCTAAATTCTTGCAGTTTTTCCCTTGTTTAATGGCAATTCACATGCCTTCCTGGTGAGCGCTGTCCTGCCATTTCTTGACCACTGTGTCCCTGTCTGGTTTACGTGTGTGAGAATGGGCCTGGATCCAGTAAAATATTTAAGCATGTGCTTAACTCTGAGTACCTGATAAAGGAGAGGGTTTGGGAAGTACTGACACAAACACTCCTCTAAGTGCCCCTCAGTTATGTCTGAGAGCTCTTCAACTGAATGGGCTGCAAAGATGAGAGGAAGAACCAGTATTGTGTGATAGCCAGTCTATCAGAGAGAATCCTGAAGAAAGCAACTCAGTCAAGACATTCTCATCCCTGGGACCACAGTTAGCCATATTATAGAAGTGTTGAACCACTGACTCAGCCAGAAGTTCTAAGAGCTGGAGACTAAAACTTCTGAGTGATCCCCACTGTGTTAAGGAGAAAGTCTCTTCTATGCATGGGAGATGCCTCCCAGCACCATGTTAAAAGTTAATTTCATTAATGTGCTCTTTCTTTCTACACTGAAGCCTTTTTTGACACAACTGTGTTCCAAAAGCAACTCTTTCAAAGCTCCACTTCTCATCTCCCTTGGGTCTGCAGTGTCCTTGACCTGCATAAGTCACCTTCAGCTCCATGAGGCTTTTCTCCACCATACCACTAAGTCTTCATGCTCATCTCCAGCCACGTAGCATCTCTGATATGGCACTATACTAGAGGCCTCAGTGGAAACCAAATAGAAGAAATACAACACATTTTCTTTATGCAGTGTATCATTAAATTTGTGATTTGGTACATGATTAGTTTTCATTAGCTTTTAAATGCTCTTTATATTTGTTTTTCTCACTATTCTTGATGGAGTCCATTTAATAGAACCACAAAAAAGTTTTTTTCTCATTTTAACTGCTGTCAGTACTCCCACTTGAAGTAAATCATGGTTAGATCCTGGAGAAACCTATTAAAAGAAAACAAACATCTATGTTAGGCCTCATCTGCTGTGACTCGTTCAAGAGAAGATGACTGCTCTCACTCAGTTGTGTAGTTTAAGCTGCTTTGTAAGCTTTTTCACTGAAAAACAGAAATGTGTTTTATTGAGGACATCCAATAAACATCACTTATCAAGGTCTTTCTTGCTTGCAGGTGTTCAGTGGTTTCCTCTCCGTTTTATGCAGTTTACATTGGTATTTGAACTAGCTAGACAAAAATGCCTTAAACACAAAGAAACAGAATACGTTCCTTATGAACAATTTCTGTTCTTTCTTCAGTCTTTTCAGACACGAAACCCAGACATCATGTAAAACTCAGAAAGAATTGTATACTGAAACTGCAATTTTACTGTTGAAGAGAACATTGTCTGACAATGGTTATCCAGATTTTCCTTCCAAACCATTTAGTTTAAAATGTACTTTATTACATCTATTGTATTAATAGTGATTTACTAAAATGTGACTTTAATTTTAATACCCACACAAATATACTACTTTTAATATGGAAGAACTTTGATCACACTGAAGAAAAGCACTGCATCAAACTCTTGGACAGAAATGCAGGTACTCTTAAAAAACATCTGTGAAGAACTACTGGCATTGTTTTAACTTTGAGTTATAATAAACTGAGTCTGAATTCTATCTATTTTCATGATCGCACTTTTAAGCCAAAGATTCTTTTTAGTATCACTGAATATTTTAGAGCTGGGGAATTAGTTTCAGAGAAGATAAATACTTTTGGACTATGTTTCTTTTCTCCTCAGTTTTTTGAGGTGTTCTGTGACCTGACATTACCTCCTACATCTTAAGTGACTTCTTTTTCAAGTGCTGTGATAGGCAAGGATAGTGCTGGCCCTGTATCCTCAGGATTTATCTCCCCGGTGTACTGCAATGCTATGTAAAGTTTGCAAAGTACCTCTGTAGACGTCCCCTGTGTAAACATACTTGGCATCAGTAAAATAACTGCAAGGAGCTATATAAATCTAACCTTATCTAATTAATTTGGGGTAAGTACATAAAATCATGTGTGTACCAGGGACCACATAATGGTACTGAAACCAAAGTCCCATACTTGTCGCTGTTGAGACCGTTCTTCTGCTTTCCCCCCCCCCCACAATAGTCTGTGTTTCTTTGCTCAGAGACTTATCTATTACACTAATCAGTATCTTTTGAGGCAAGAATCTCTTAAGCATTTTAAGCAGCATGCACAAGCATTTGAGGTCATATACATGATGAATAATGAAATTAGGATGTTATTAGGATGCATAGAGTTCATAATATTCAGGCTATCTGAATGTTTTGCTAGATCAACATTTAACTGCAAAACCTCTTTTAATAAAATTGTTACATGTGAGGCTGGGTATTTCGTTTACGAGGGAGCAGTTTTGATGTTCTTATGACAGTAATGGTTAAAGGACATAATATCTCAGCAGTGTCTCTTTCCAGACTTGGATGAATCATAATGGGATAGTCAAGAATGATTTTCTCATGTCCTAATTCTGATAAAAGTCATTACTACAACAGGTTGGGTGAGTTCTGTCCATTCTCAGGGCTAGGACTGTGCAAACAAAAAGCAGAAGTTTGCCTCCAGAATCCTTTCACTCAGGGGCTAGTCCCACTGAGGGTGAGGCTCATTCATGTTGACTGGTGATAGCCAACAAAAACCAACCTGACCAACCGAAAAAACACCCCACAAAACCCAGACAGTTTTGAATTTATTCCAAAGTCCACGTCCCTCCTAAATTTGCTGTGCCTCTCTGGAAAGAACACAGCATGTGTTCTCTGTCTCACAGCCAGTGTTTTAGGGGATTATCTCACACCTGCTGAGGCAGGCTGGGCTTTCTGAAGCTCAAGTAACCAAAGGGACTCCATAGACACTGGGACAGGAGGTAAATTCAAAGATGAGACAAGATCAAGAGGCACACGTTCAACACCTTTGTTTTTCTAGCAAGCAGGCTACCTGCTGAGACTCCCCAAAAGTTGAGAGGTCCCTTACATCCAGTAAGGCTGGTATTGCTAATGGTGCAGGGTGCAAAGATCAGGCCCCTCATGTGGTTGGGCTGAGCTCACTCAAATAGGAGAGCTACCTGGGTGCAGTCGATTTCCGGAGTGGGATTGGGACATCTGTTTGTAGAAGCACCTGAGCTCCACCCATAAAACTGACACCTGAACCCTGTTTTTACTGACAAACACATAGCTTTAGAGAAAGGTGGGTGGAGAGGGCAAGAAAAGCATGTTCACAAAGTTGTGTAAGCTCATTCTGCACACTGCTTGATAGTTGCAGTATCAATTAGTCTCCTCAGCTTCCAAGATACTGCTGACCGCAAGGATGAGACTTGTGTGAGATAAAGAGGGAGCATGCTTGGCAGCTGGCCTCAGATGCACGAATCACTGCCACAGGAGGACAGGTTAGTAACAAACTGGCCTTATTTGGAGCATGGTGTAACATTTCTCAGTTTCATTCTCTGTTCCTTCCACGTTAGTATTTATCAGATGATTGCAATGGAGACAGCAGTTGTAAGGTTTTGCTGTCTGCATAGTTTTCATGTTTATAAGGTACCTGGTGGCAGTGACGATGGGGATATAAGAGTTTTATCCTATAGGTGCGGAAGACTTGTATTTGTGAATTTCCTTTTCCTTTCTATTAAGTTACTGTGGATTATGTAGTGCTAGATACATATACTGTTAAAAGATACTGTCCCCATGAAAGCTGCAGTTACTCTAG